>JAIRCJ010000046.1:193506-340469 GCA_020883675.1 Bruguiera gymnorhiza
TGTGTGTTAGCGATGGCCAGAGAGAGCTTATTCAATCATGGAAGACAGTGGCAAAACCTTTGAATTTTCTTTAGATCTATGACCTTTTAGGTAGTTTTAGAGGGCATAGAGGACAAATTTGGGCTCATTAGAGTTTGGTGGTGTAGGAAACGACTTCTAGCAAGGCAAGCAGCAACTTCTGGCTGTGCGTGAAGCTACATGTGGTGGTCGGTGGTGGTGCTTCAATGACGGTGGATGGTAGTTCTAATGATAGAAATTTGCATTCTAGTGACTTCTATAACTCTGACGACTTTTGTAGTGACTCCGGTAACTCTGTGGTGTCCCCAACGAGACGTGTATGCTTTCTCTTAGTTCGAATAAAAATACTCACTCTGATATAATTACTTGATCAATTATTGATTCTAAAAGGTTTTCCAATAGTAGATGGTGGCACCTAGTGGTAATTGGTGGCTGTTATGATCTTATATGATTCTTGAGTATGATGTTAGCTCTCTAATCAAATTGGTTTTTGATGGTAGCTCTGGAATCGAATTTGTTCAACAGTAATGCTCCAGCAATGGCAAGCAGCAGTTTTAATGATGAAAATTGGTGGTCCGATGACTTTTGTAACTTCGGTGACTTATATGGAGACGTTGGTAACTCTATAGCGGTTTCATTAAGACTTATACATTTTCTCTCAATGTAGATAAAAATACATGCTCTAATACAGCTGTTAAAATTTAATAATTTTAATACTACTATTGGATGATTATATGTTAATTTTTTTATTTTATTAATTTGATAAAATACTATACACTAATGAGGGAAATATACACGAATAATATAGATATAAAACTCTACTTATTAGGCACACAATAAATATACACGATGAATATTTTATTGTCATATCCTCTCCTTAATCATAATTTTAACTTTTTAGTGTATATATGTTTTCATATTTGTGTATATATTTATCTAATATGTGTTTTAAAATTATATCATTCAAACTTAATTATTGTGATGAGATTTTGAAAATTGTGGTGATAATTATCATAATGCATAACAACTAATTAATTTTACCACAAAGTATGGGGATATGGATTCTTCACAAACTATAGATCCATATGTTCAAGAGATTTCAACGTGTGAAGAATTTGATTAATTGATTTGTGTTTTCCTATTATCACATTGCATTTATCTAATAAAATATCCTTTTAAAGTTCTTTGCAAAATACTATTTACAACATAAAATAATATAATAAGTTTTGTAAATTATATGTTGAAAAAATTTTAAATTTATTTAAAATATTTATGGGTGTGTATATGTGTTGTAAAAATTTTAAATACTTGTATTTGTGTATATATAATGTATCTAATTAATATTTTATTATCATATTCACTTTTTAATCATAAAATTTAACTTTTAGAATATATTTGTTTTCACATTTGTGTATATTTTTTTTATTCAATATGTTTTTTTAAAATTATATCATCCAATTCTAATTGTTGTGATAAGATTTTGAAAATTGTGGTGATAATTATTATGATGAATCACAACCCAAATAATTTTACCACCGTGCATATGGATATGGATTCTTCATAAACTATAAATCCATGTGCTTGAGAGATTTCAACTTATCTTCTTTAATATCATGTTGCATTTAACTATAATATATCCATTTACAATTCTTCACAAAATACTATTTACAACATAAAATAACATAATAATTATTGTAAATAATATGTTGAAAAAATTTTAAATTTATTTAAAATAATTATATGTGTGTGTTGTAAAAATTTTAAATCTATTTTAAATACTTGTATATGTGTATATATAATGTATATAATTAATATTTTATTATCATATTCACTTCTTAATTGTGAATTTAATTTTTTAGAGTATCCTTTTAAAGTTTTTCATAAAATACTATTTGAAACATAAAATAACATAATAATTTTTGTAAATTATATGTTGAAAAAATTTAAAATTTATTTAAAATGATTATATGTGTGTGTGTTGTAAAAATTATTATGAATAGGATTTTATATTAGTAGTTTAATAAAAAAAAGTTATCATACGAAGACAAATGTTTTTCTCTTTTGACTTTTTTTTTTTCAGTAGATTACAAAAATCCTAATTTCAAGAATGTTTAATTAAGTATTGGTGCATTTTGTCATCTCTTTTTTCACACTTCAGTTGTGCATTATAGTTATGCCATTTTTTTAACCCATTTTATAAAATTTGCCTCTTTTGAAAAATTGCTTTAAAGCATGAAACATTATAAAACAAAGAGAAGAATATTCTATAACAAACTAATTTAACAATCTTTTATTTCAAAGTTCCAGTACCAAATTCAAATATTTCATCGACATTGTACTTATGATCTTCCTCCATAGTCCGATTCATTTCTTCTGTTCAACTGCCTGAGCAGTAACTATGCCATATTGGGCAAATGAAGTCACTTCAATGCACGTGCAGCTCATGATAAACCTCAATAGCAAGAAGAACTTATAGGCTCTTATCGATGCCTACTAATTAATAATCCCGGAAAGCTTGGCAACTGCTTTGAACCAAAAGATTTAAATTTCATTTAACATTCCTCATTATATGCCAAATATCTTCAATGAATTTGCCAACAGCTTAATGGAAATTGCGGCATTGGGTACCCTTCAGAGTTTAGTGAGAGCCTTGAAACCTTGGTGCTTTTTGTTTGGTCAATTTTATTTCTTTGCAGGATCTAAGTTTTGATGTTTCTAATGGCTCTTTGTAGCAGACAACATTTTCTATTGTTGCATCAATAAACCCTTCCTGCAATGTCCTCTATTCTATGGTCTTTTTCGACATTTTGGGTCTGGCCCTCTTTATCAAATTTTTGGCTTGAAAATATTCGTATAAGAATAGTATAAGAATATGAGGCATGGCGATATTCGTCACTTCATAAATGGGCCAACGGCAACGACTTTTGGGGCTTGTCAGTGGACTGAGCTTGCTTCGTTACCATTAGGAGTCCACGGGAGAGGTAATGTATGAAATGACTAATGCATACTAATGGAAATGAGTGGTCCAGTCACGGTAGTCCAACTTGATCCTTGGAGCGATATGTAAAAGATAAACATCACATACAAAATTAAGATGATTTTGCTTTTACTGTACAAATCTGTCATATTCTTATACTATATACACTGCATAGTAATATATATATGAGGGATAGAGTATTTACTTAGCAGAAACATGAGTTGAATATGTCAATGTTGAGTGCAAAATTTAATTGGCTTTTTGACCTAATAAGCCCAATGGCTAAATTTTTAATGAATAAATATATTTTATTCAAGTAATTATTTGAGATAATTTAATTTATATTTTTAATTATTAGGTTGCATTTATCTATTAGATATTCTTTTAATGTTCTTAACAAAATTACTATTTACAATATAATAAAACATAATATTTTTTTATAAATTATTTGTTGAAAAAATTTAAATTTTCTAAATTATTTATATATATATGTGTGTGTGTGTGTGTATTGTATCTAATATATATTTACTATCATATTCACCTCTTATTCATAATTTTAACTTCTTAAGATTATATATGTTTTCATATTTGTGTATATATTTTATTTAATATTTTTTAAAATTATATCATTTAAGCCTAATTATTGTGATGAGATTTTATTTTGATTCAATAAAAATGAAGTTGATATTTTGAAAATTGTGGTGATAATTACCTTGGTTTGCCACAACCAATTAATTTTACCACAAAACTTGTGGTTATGAATTCTTCATAAACTATAGATCCATGTGTTCAAAAAGATTTCAACATGGAGAAGAAATTTGTTTGGTTGATTCTTATTTTTTTAAATATCAAGTTGCATTTAGTTATGATACATCCATTTAAAGTTCTTTACAAAAGTACTATTTACAACACAAAATAATATAATAATTTTTGTAAATTATATATGTGTGCATATTGAAAGAATTTTAAATCTATTTTAAATACTTGTATTTGTATTTGTATATTGTATCTAATAAATATTTTATTATCATATTTACTTCTTAATCATAATTTTAACTTTTTAAATTATATATATTTTTATATCTGTATATATATTTTATCTAATATGTATTTTTAAAATTATATCATTCAAGCCCAATTATTATGATGACATTTTGAAAATTGTGGTGATAATTATCATAATCCATCATAACCAATTAATTTTACCATAAAGCATGTGGATATGGATTCTTCACAAAATATAGATCTATATGTTCAAGAGATTTCATCGTGTAGAAGAAATTTGTTTGTTTGTTTTTTATTTATTTAATTATCACATTGCAATTAGCTATTTACAACATAAAATAACATAATAATTTTTGTAAATTATATTTTCAAAAAATTTTAATTTATTTAAAATATTTATATGTGTATGTGTTGTAAAAATTTGAAATCTATTTTAAATACTTTTAACATTTTAGAATATATATGTTTTCATATTTGTATATATATTTTATCTAATATGTGTTTTTAAGATTACATCATTCAAACTCAATTATTATGATGAGATTTTGAAAACTCTGGGGATAATTATCATGATGCATTACAACCAATTAATTTTACCATGAAGCATATGGATATGGATTCTTCATAAATTATAGATCCTTGTGTTCAAAAGGTTTCAACGTGTAGAAAAAAAATTGTTTGGTTGTTTTTTATTTTCTTAATTATCACATTGCAATTAGTTATAATATATCCATTTAAATTTCTTCACAAAAATACTATTTACAATATAAAATAATATAATAATTTTGTAAATTATATATTAAAAAATTTTAAATTTATTTGAAATATTGATATGTGTATGTGTTGTAAAAATTTGAAATCTATTTTAAATACTTGTATTTGTGTATGTAGATTGTATTGAATTAATATTTGATTGTCATATAAACTTTTTAATCATAATTTTAACCTTTTAAAGTATATATGTTTTCATATTTGTATATATATTTTATCTAATATGTGTTTTTAAGATTACATCATTTAATCCCAATTATTATGATAAGATTTTAAAAATTGTGGTGATAATTATCATGATGCATCACAACCAATTAATTTTACCACAAAGTATGTGGATATGGATTCTTCACAAATTATAGATCCATGTGTTTAACAGATTTCATCGTGTAGGAGAAATTTGTTTGATTGACTTTTGTTTTCTGAATTATCATGTTGCATTTAGTTATAGAATATCCTTTTAAAGTTCTTCACAAAATACAATTCATAACATACAATAACGTAATAATTTTTGTAAATTATATGTTGAAAATTTTTTTTATTTTATTTAAAATATTTATATATGTGTGTGTGTTGTAAAAATTTTAAATTTGTTTTAAATACTTGTATTTGTGCATGTATGTTGTATTTGATTAATATTTTGTTGTCATATTCACTTCTTATTCATAATTTTAACCTATTAGAATATATATGTTTTCATATATGTTTATATATTTTACCTAATATGTGTTTTTAAGATTATATCATTCAAACACAATTATTGTGATGAGATTTAAGAACTATGGCGATAAATCCATGTGTTTAAGAAATTTCAACGTGTAAAAGAAATTTGTTTGGTTGACTCTTGTTTTCTTAATTATCATACTACATTTAGCTATAAAATATCCTTTTAATGTTCTTGACAAAATACTATTTATAATATAAAATAATATAATATTTTACAAATTATATGTTGAAAAATTTTTAAATTTACTTAAAATATTTATATATGTATGTGTTATAAAAATTTGAAATCTATTTTAAATACTTGTATTGGTGTATGTAGATTGTATCGAATTCATATTTTATTGTCATATTAACTTTTTAATCATAATTTTAACCTTTTAGAATATATATGTTTTCATATTTGTGTATATATTTTATCTAATATGTGTTTTTAAAATTACATCATTCAAGCCCAATTATTATGATGAGATTTTAAAAATTGTGGTGATAATTATCATGATGCATCACAACCAATTAATTTTACCACAAAGCATGTGAATATGGATTCTTCACAAACTATAAATCCATGTGTTCAAGAGATTTTAAAAATTGTGGTGATAATTATCATGATGCATCACAACCAATTAATTTTACCACAAAGCATATGAATATGGATTCTTCACAAACTATAAATCCATGTGTTCAAGAGATTTTAAAAATTATGGTGATAATTATCATGATGCATCACAACCAATTAATTTTACCACAAAGCATGTGAATATGGATTCTTCACAAACTATAAATCCATGTGTTCAAGAGATTTCAACGTGTAGGAGAAATTTGTTTGATTGACTTTTGCTTTCTTAATTATCACGTTGCATTTAGCTATAAAATATCCTTTTAAAGTTCTTCACAAAATACAATTCATAACATACAATAACATAATAATTTTTGTAAATTATATATTGAAAATTTTTTTATTTTATTTAAATATATTTATATGTGTGTGTGTGTGTGTGTTGTAAAAATTTTAAATACTTGTATTTGTACATGTATGTTGTATCTAATTAATATTTTATTATCATATTCACTTTTTATTCATAATTTTAATCTTTTAGAATATATATATATATTTTCATATCTATGTATATATTTTATTTGATATGTGTTTTAAAGATTATATCATTCAAACCCAATTATTGCGATGAGATTTTAAAAAACCGTGGTGATAATTATCATGATGTGTCACAACCAATTAATTTTACCACAGACCTTGTGGATATGGATTCTTCATAAACTATAGATCCATGTGTTTAAGAAGTTTCAACGTGTAGAAGAAATTTGTTTGGTTGACTCTTGTTTTCTGAATTATCATACTACATTTAGCTATAAAAATATCCTTTTAACGTTCTTAACAAAATACTATTTATAACATAAAATAAGATAATATTTTGGCAAATTATATGTTAAAAAGATTTTAAATTGTATTTGTGTAAGTACATTGTCTCTAATTAATATTTTACTATCATATTATCTTCTTATTTGTAATTTTAACCTTTTAGAGTATTTTCATATTTACCTATATATTTTTATCTAATATATGTTTTTATAATTATATCATTCAAGCATAATTATTGTGATGAGATTTTGAAAACTGTGGTGATCATTATCATGATGCATCACAACCAATTAATTTTACCACTAACTATATGAATATAGATTCTTCACAGACTATAGATCCATGAGTTTGAGAGATTTCAATGTGTAGAAAAAATTTGTTTGGTTGATTCTTGTTTTCTTAATTATTATGCAACATTTAACTATAAAATATTCTTTAAAATTCTTTTACAAAATACTATATACAACATAAAATAACATAATATTTTTGTAACTTATATGTTGAAAAAATTTTAAATTTATTTAGAATATTTATATATATGTGTGATGTAAACATTTTAAATCTATTTTAAATACTTGTATTTGTGTATGTATATTGTATCTAATTAAGATTTTATTGTCATATTTACTTCTTATTTATAATTTTAACTTCTTAGAACATATATGTTTGCATATTTATGTATATATTTTATTTAATGTGTTTTTAAGATTATATCATTCAAGGCCAACTATTGTGATGAGACTAAAAACTATGGTGATAATTGTCATGATGCATCACAACCAATTAATTTTACCACAAAACATGGGATATGGATTATTCACAAACTATAGATCCACGTGTTCAAGAGATTTCAACATGTAAGAGAAATTTGTCTGGTTAACTCTTGTTTTCTTAATTATTACGCTACATTTACCTATAAAATATTCTTTTAAAGTTCTTCACAAAATACTATTTATAATGTAAAATGACATAATATTTTTGTAAATTATATATTGAAAAAATTTTAAATTTATTTAAATTGAGAGTTGGCATCTTTTATTATCTCTTTTTTCACACATTGGTTGTGCATTAATTCCATACATTGTTATGCCATTTTTTTATCCCTTTATAAAATTTGCCTCTTCTAAAAAATTGTTTTAAATCTGTTACTGAGTGACATTGCATCAAACATTATAAAACAAATAGAAAAATATTCTATCACAAACTAATTTAACAATCTTTTGTTTCAAAGTTTCAGTACCAAACTGAAATATTTCATCGTCATTAGTCCGATTCATTTCTTCTCTTCAATTGCCTGAGCAGCAATTATCCCATGTCAGGCAAATGAAGTCACTTGAATGTATGTGCAGCTTCTGATAAACCTCAAGAGCAAGAACTTAAAGGCTCTTATCGATGTCTACTTATTAATAATCTTGGAAAGCTTGGCAAGTGTTTTCATCCAAAATATTTAAGTTTCATTTGACATTCCTTATTATATGCCAAATACCTACATTGAATATGCGAAAAGCTTAATGGAAATGGTGGCATTGGATACCCTTCAGAGTGTAGTGAGTGAGATGAAACCTTGGTGCTTTTTGTTTGATCAATTTCATTTCTTTGCAGGATCTAAGTTTTGATGGTTCTAACGGTTCTTTGTAGAAGACAACATTTTCTATTGTTGCATCAATAAAGCCTTACTGTAATGTCCTCTATTCTATGGTCTTTGTTCCTATTTTGGCTCTGGCCCTCTTTACCAATTTTTGAGCATGGGAAATTGAGTCAAAGCCTTATAAACCAAAATTTCCTTCCATTTTTTCTCATTTCTGTGGTGACCCATGTCTTAGTTATAATTTTCAGATGAGTTTTAATAGGCCCCTCTCCTTCACTAGAGGAAGACTTGATTTCTGATGACGAAGATGGCCTGGTCAATGGTGACTGTCCCAATGTTCTGTTCTCTGCGGATGAGAAAAGGGAACTCTGAGATCCTAGCGTGAAACGTTGACCGTGAAGCTCCCAGGGAATTGTGTGATCTACACATTTCTGTTCAGGAGTCTTTCTCCGATGTGATGCCGGAAGGGTAATCTTACTTTGATTGATCTAGGTAATAAATTTTATCTTGTTAAGCTTGAGCACAAGGATGATTATGACATTGTTTTGCATGGAGGCCCCTAGATTGTGTCTGGTCATTATCTCGCGATCCGAGGCTATTATGGCAGATTAATAATCGTTTGGGCTGGCGAGGGGTGGAATACGGATTTTGTGGAAAACTGATCAGGTGCATTTGAACATTATGAAGAAAGATCCTCAGTTCTACCACGTCCAATTTTCAGTTTCGAGGGTTGGCCATTGGTTTTTTATTGCCATATATGCGACTCTTGATAATTTTATGCAAAGAGAGTTGTTTGAAAGCTTGCGCCAACTACATGCTGCAATAAGTCATCTGTGGCTTCGGGCAAGCGATTTTAAAGTTATTGCTTCACTGGGTGAGAAAATGGGCAGTGCCCATCTACGTCTAGGCAGATGGGTGCCCTTTGCTAGTTTGAATGAGCTGGCACTAGTGGACTTGGGATTTGGTGGGCCAAAGTTCACCTGGACTCGAGGCCTTACAATACACACACAAATCTCTTGTAGATTGGACCGCGCTCTAGGTTTCTCATCTACTCCAGCACTATTCTGACCCCTACCCATTACTTATTCGACTATTTAAACAAACTGAGCCTTTTCTTGTGTAGCGGCGTCCGTTTAATTTTCAAAGGGCTTGGATGATGCATCAAATACTTTCGACAAGTGGTTTACCTCAAGTGGCAGCAGTAGAAGTTTGAGTGATATTATAGGGATTCTTGCTAGAAGTTTATCTTAAGTGGCTTTGGGAGTTTTCGCCAAGGGAATTCAGTAATACCACCCTTCAGAGCTAACTTGTTTTAGAATGCAGGCATCTCCTTACATGTGCTTGGGAGGTCAGGATCAGGCATGCTTATGGATAGTCTAATCGAACTGCGATTGGCTTGCTAGTTTTGCCCCTTGAATTACGGTTCCTTGACCAACCACCAGCTGGGCTACTCTAGATGGCGCTGGAAGACATGAGGCGATTAAGTAGTCGGGCCAAGAGCCTAAATGCTAACCCTGCTTCAGCTAGAGAGTAATTGGGCATTGTTGCATCTGATAAACCTAGTTTTCTGATGTGTTCATCAAAATCCGAATAAATGCTCAATATATACTACAATACAAAAAATTAAATAACTAAACTAGTTCTTTTGTGACTCACAATTTTAAATTAGTCTTTTAATTTGTTAGTTTGAGTTGGTTCATTAGGATTTAGTTAGTCGAATTTGCTTGAAGAGTCCAATAACTTATGTAGTGCCTTGAATATTCATTTAAATAATTCAAAAAATAAAAAATAAATAATTTTTAAGACTCTTAAAAATTCTGAAAAACATCCACGAAAAGTATCTAAAAAAATGGAAACATTAAGCACCATAGCCGCACAATAGTGGTGTACCACACCACTATAAGATCAAGGAGACCTCCCTCATCACCCCTGAGATCAAGGAGCTGTCCATCACTTGGTTTATTAAAATGAATCTCCTTCGCTTAATCTCTTTCATTCCTTCAAATTGTTTTGTTTGAGTTACTAACATTTAATCATTTGTTCGGTGTTTGTGTAAGGAATATTTTGCATCCTTGTCATTGTCTTCTTGTGGAATCTTTCTCCACTTGTGTCTCACCTATTACTTGACCATCAACAATTATTTATTCAATCGTTTGTTTGTCTTTCAATGTTATTGTCATTTATTCTATCATATTGTGTGATGCTTGGTTCGTCATGATCTCCTTCTTCTTAGGCTTAGGGTTTATAGGGATTTATTATTGTTTTTAAGTGATATATTGAATCAAAAATTTTCCAGTCATTTAATAAATAATATGCAAGAGAATTGCTCTAATTATGCAAGGTGAAGCATAAACCATTGAAACTAAAAATAAAATAAAAGAGTTGACTAAATAGTTGAGAACAACCAAAAGAAGACGCTCATCCTCAAATTGTAATCTCATGCATATTCACATACTCCAATGGACTTAGTAATCTTTTGTAGCAAGAAGTTGGCACAAGTATGAATGTATACTCGAACATACAGATATTATTCCACCACTTCTTATGCAATTCTAGACACGACAAGTATTGGAATATGCCTTGTATTCTAGTTGACTTTGAATTACTCTTTTGGCCCTTGTCTTATATCTCTATATATATATAGAGGCATACTAGGGTTATGAAAAAAAAATAGAGAGGAGAGCTGCACTCTTTATTTCCAGTAACACTCTCTCTCTAGTAATAAAATTATTCCCTCTATCTTTCCTATGAATGTAGGTCATATCGATCGAACCACGTTACATTCTGATGTTTTTTTATTTGTTTGATTATTTCCGTGGAGTTTAATTTTAACAACAATCAATTTATTGATCTTGATTATAGTCAGAACACAGAGGATTTGCCTTATTTACATTGGAAACAAATGAATTGACTATTTTAGTAAGGACCATAGGAGGATCCAATAAGGCTAAAGCACCGTTGGTCCTTTTAAATATACCTTTCTTTAGACTTTTTTGGGAGATCCTCAAATGCTTGCCCCAATTGGAGAAGCTGTTGTGCATTAAGCCCATCAACATCAGCACTCCACCAACCCTTTGCTTCTTCATCACTCATTTTTCGTTGAAGTTACACATATATGTAAAATATACTAATATATATTTTATAATCATATAATGCTTTGTTTGTATCCTAATTCTTTCAAGGTTGACGTGTCACAATATCCGTGTTCTTTGTTTATTTGTCATCGTCGACATATCCGTGTCATCAAGTCTGTGTACGTGCTGTCTAGGTTGTGCCGGAGACTTAGCCAACCGAGATATGTGTTGGACATGTCTCAGAACTGTTAATTCGTGTCTGCCAAAAAAAGAAAAATTTTAAAATCATACGTGTGTCTAGCACGATAACTGATGAGTTGGACATTTGATCTATAGTCTACTTGATTTTGCTTGTCTTACATGTAAGGTCCAAGAAATCTTAAAAATACACCCTTTTTCATACTAGAACAATTATGCATATAAATGTAATAACTTGAACTTATCTATTAGATCTATCATTCGTGAATTTGATACCAAATGAAAAAAAAAAAAAAAATCATCCGACTTTTTTCCAAAAGCAACAAATGCAACTAAATTTTATTATAAAATTAATAGTAAATAAGCTATAAAAAATTGAGATAGTTCTTATATATAATAAACAATTTCCAAATAAACAAATGTTAGGGCTTTGTACTTTCTATAAATGCTAAGATGCTTTGAAAATTTTTATCAATAATGGGAAACAATTAAAGAATAAGTAAAAATGATTTTCATACAATAATTCCTTAAAAGTAAATAGCAAACATTGATGGTAATTATAAGGTAGCTAAAATTTCCTAATATATTGTGCACATATGCCATGTTTTTCAAGTAATTTAATAAAAAAAATTAAATACTACCTCTATTCTTTTTGATTTTTTATAATATTCATCACTTTTATTAGGTCACACAATTTTCTCTTTTTTGCCTAATAGCCTTTTAACATTCTTTACATATAACTTAAAGATATCCAATGATTAAGAGATTTTATGAAATAGATAGGTATAATTATAATGTATAAAGATAATATTATATTTTTTTCATTTTTCATTAAGGATTGGATAATCAAAAGATTAACAAATATTTGTGTGTATAGTTTCAAGAAGATAGTTGCTTTTTGTGGCTTCTTTTTTATTATGTATGGTTTTACTTGCTTTTAATATAGTCTACACATATTATGATATCAAAGAAATGTGAATTCACAAGAAATTCATTATTCACCAATTTCATTATTTTTGTCTAAATATACAACCCAATTATTTATGCCACAACTAGGTGAAATTTTTATTTGGCATGCTACACTTACATTCAAAATTATGAAGCACATAAAGGAAAGATTATGCAAAAACATTATTAAGTTTTAGTTTATATAATTCATCAATAAGAATACTTGTTCCACTAATGTCATTGTTCTTATATAAACTAAAATTACAATATCTAAACTTAACATTAATCCCAGGACCCATCCAATTTAAAATTTGAAATAAAGTTCCTCAAAAATTTGAAGGAAGGTAAAATTTTTGTAAAATGCATTGGCAAATTCATTCCGTCTTGAAATGGTTGGCATTCACTTTCTTTCTATTTCCAACATATTTTCTCGTGGGATTTATTGAGTGCCTCACTTGATTTTTCAATCTTGTTTCTTCCTAGATAATATACTAAACAATTTATTAACTTTACACTCATTGTTTATAGTGTTATAGGTTAGTCAAAATGACCTATGTTTAAGAGATAATGAGTTCAGAATACCCGAATGCATAATCCATCGTTAATTCCAAATTCTTAAATCCAACTGCAATGGTAGTCATTTCAATAATATGTTTTGCATAGTTTACAACCCAATAAACTTCTTAATCATAACTTAAGTTATTGGAATACTAGCAAGTGATTTGATTACAAAATGTAAATATTTTTTTGCACTTTTTATTTAAGGAATAGTTATCTCAATACTATTGACAACAAAAATTTTCAGAAAAGAAAAATGTCTCTATATATTGCCTCGTTTTCATGTTTTGTGATGCTATTTCTCTTTTTCACTACTTAAATTCATAATAGCACTGGACTTATTTTCTATTAACACTAAATCATTTAATATCCTAATTCTAGTTATTAGTAACATTAATATGGTGAAATGTGAGTTAAGAAAACAAAAACAAAAGAAATTACATCAAAAAAATTCAAGGAGGGAGTTAGATTCTATAATGACCTTTTGAAAGCCCAATTACGAAGCCGTTTTGAGGCCCTCATAGATTGCCCTTAGCTTAACTCCAGTTGCCATCAAAACACTCGCTTGACTGGAGAATTTGTAAACCCATTTACCGTTGCTCTCTCTTGCTACGCCCCTGAATCCAGCAAGACCCAGCATTCCTTTTGGCACTTCTATCAACATTAATTTTCAGGAATTCAAACTATGGGGCCTGCCAAGATATAAGCTCATATGCCAAGGCCTTTTCACGCCTCAATTGAATACGCGATGCACTATCAAATGCCCAGACTTCATAAATCTCATCAGCCTTTATCTGGACTTCATGAGCATTGTGGAAAGGAGAACTTGTGTCTTCACAAAAAAAAAAAAAAAAAAAAGGCTTTGTACCTCCACTGCTAGATGTGCCAGGTAACCATGATGATGAAAACTTGGAAAGAACAATTGCATTGAGATAAAATAATAGGATCATAACACCCAGCACAGAACAAATCCTTAACGGAGGTCCATGGTCATTGTTTGCAATCCCAATTCTAGATATAAGATATTCCAAAATTGTTAAACAAGAGTGCACCCATGAAATACATGTTCAAGTAATTCCCAATGCAAGTCACAACTACCACAAGTGCCGTTATCAGTAAGATGTTGATTGAAACATTGCTCATTTGTAAGTAATCGACCCTTCCAAGTCAACCAAAACAGGACCTCATATACTGGGGAACCGACAGCTTTTAGATCCACCAACTTGAACCTTTTCAATGTCCAAAAGACGTTGATAGGCTCCCTAAGCTCCCTTAATAGTAAAACACCCTGAATTAAGAGCCCAAAGCACTTTATCATGCATACCCATAGAAGGGTTTAAATATAATTGTTGTAATACAAAACAGAGAGGGAGGGACAAAGAGGATTGCAAGAAGAGAGATTGTAGAATTAAAACTTTTTGTGGACATTCAAATTCAAATTGTATTTTTATGGGGCTCCTTTTATAAGAGACTTGTACAATGTTAAGAGTACATATAATGATCGAAGAATAACATGCTTCCGATTTCTACTTGTTTATAAACTTGAGGAAGCTGACCATACTGCCTTACTTACCTAATCCCACTAACAAGTTGCTTAACATTACACATTACAGCAAAAACCACTCATAAAAAAGACTAATTAATGTGTCCTTTATGGATCACCATACCTTAACATCATTTGCAATCTAACTAAAGCATTACAAGGTTACTAAACATTAACAACTAAAGGAACACCAAAATTGCTCCCTAGTTCTTCTTCTTCCTTTACAATCTTATCTTTGTTTTACAGACCAACTTGCTTGCTTTGCAAGACATCAAAGGTTGAGTTTGAACAACATGAAACTAGGATCTCTGACACTCCTCCTTAGTTTCATAGTGTTCATGCCCATTTCATTGTTTGATCCTTAAATGGGGCAGTGATTAAGATAAGACTTTTAATTTGATCAAGGAAAAATTAAGTTATACACCTCTTACCTACCTTACTTAACTTTGCTAAAACTTTTGAAATTGAGTGTAATGTTTTAGGTATTAACATTGGAGCTATTCTAATATAAGAAAGGCAACCAATTGCCCATTTTAGTGAATTAAATAAAGCTGTCCTTAATTATGCTACTTAGGATAAAGAGATATATGTATTAATATAGATTTTGAAAATATGGCAGTATTACCTTTGACCCAAGAAGTTTGTCATTTATAGTAATCACGAATCCTTAAAACACTTGAAAGGGTAAAGAAAGTTAAACAAAAGACATACTAAGTGAGTTGAATTCATTAAGACCTTTCCCTTATATTATTAAATAAAAATAAGGTAAAGAGAATGTAATAACTGATGTATTATCTTGAAGATATGCCCTTATTTCTACTTTGAATGCAAAAATAGTAGAATTTGAGTACATTAAAGATTTATATGTTAATGATCCTAATTTTACCAATATTTATTGAACTTGTGAGAAGATGACTTTTGAAAAATTCTATAAGAATGAAGGTTATTTATTTAGAAATAATAGATTATATGTATTTATAAGTTCTTTGCAAGGGCTACTTATGTGTGAGGCTCATAGGCGTGGTCTAATGAGTTATTTCAAAATTGGGAAAACTCTAGATGTCTTAGTTAAGTATTTTTTTGGGCCACAAATGAAACAATATGTTGAGAGGTTGTGTAAAAAGTGCATAACATGCAAATAGACTAAATTTAAAGTTTTACTCTATAACTTGTACACTCTTTTACCTATACTAAGTCAACTTTGTGTTAATTTATTTATGGATTTTGTGTTAGATTTACTATAATAATAAAAAAAAGTAGAAATTTTATAGTTGTTGTTGTTGACAAGTTTTCAAAGATAGCACACTTTATTTGATGTCATAAAACTAATAATGTAAACAATGTGATAAAATTTTTCTTTAGAGAGGTAGTATACTTGCATAATATGACTTAAAATATTATTTCAAATTGAGATATGAAGTTCTTGAGTTACTTCTAAAAGACTTTGTGGGGTAAGTTAGGTATTAGATTATTTTTCTCAACTACTTACCATCTACAAACAAATAAACAAAGTGAGATAGTTAATTGAACTTTTTTAACTTTGTTGTGTGTTATTATTTGTATGAATTTGAAAACATGAAAAAATTATTTGTTGCATGTAGAGTTTGCATATAATAGGAGTGTTCATTTTACTACTATTTCTTCTCTATTTAAAACTGTGTATAGTTTTAATTTTTTGACACCTTTAGATTTGTTGTTTTTACCTATTGATGAGTATGCTAATTTAGATAATGAATGCAATGCAAAATAGTGAGGAAGTTGCATGAGAAGGTACAACAATAAATTATGTAATGAAATGAGTAATATGCATCTTATGCTAACAAAGGGCAATATGCATTTATCATAGAAAGAAAGTGTTTTGGAGGACAATTTTTAGAGGTACAAAAAGTTCTTTTGAGATAACATGGGAGAGAGAGGAACAATTGTTTTAAGCAAAAGGGTTTTTTTGGAGTCAAAAGAATCTTTTCTGTGGGCCTAATTAATTTCTTCAAGCAAAGAGAGCAATAAATGTAACTAGGCAACACAAAAGGAGGTAGAAAGTATTTTTGAGTGCCTAATAAACTAACATGAGCATTTAAGGCAACTCAAATCATCATCAAATAACCAAAAATATGTGTAGGCAACAACCTAAGTGGCAGAGATCCTCCCTTAGGTCAACAATATCTGGAACAAAGATATCGACAACAAGATTATGAGCCATTTGCATTTTTCCTCCTATTGTATTTGCACTTTTTGAGGATATAATCACAAATAATTGATCTGGATTATGCTCAAAAATAACACTAGAATTGGATATCAATGGCAAGAAGTCCAATCAATGAACACTATGTCACTTATAATCATTAAGTGGGCACTAACAATTTACTCGGCACAAAAAAGGGCAGTAACCACTCAATAGAAGGCAAATTGCCTACAAACCAGAAAATTTCAGTAGATCACCACACACACACAGAATCACAAAATCAATTAGAAAATACTTAGCTTGACCAGGGAGTCTCTTAGTCATCAATCAACCCCTGCATAAAGAGAAGGTAAAAAGTCAGTATGTTATACCGTAGTTTTTTTTCTATTTCTTTTCATATCATGCTCAAACACATATTTGTAAAATACAATGAAATAAAAACAAGTGAATCCCAATATGAAGCACAAAAATAGTCAACCAGATAAAGAAAATACCTAAAATCGAATATTCTTAACTAAAAGAGTCTGCCAAAAAACTTGCTGCTGGCTTCTGCCAAAAAACGCAACGGAGACACCTTTAGGGTCCATGCGGGCTAATCTATGCACACCCAAATGCAATACAACAAAAGGAGGTTAGGAAGCCCTTGAACCAACGAGTGACTCAAGACTAGCCACCGTCCACCATCCCACGCATCGTCAGTCGATGCCGCACTGGCCTATAACCAGCACTGTTCGATGCTTGGGGCGCCGATTTGTGTAACGGAAGCCACCGTGCATCAAACGATGCCCTGTATGGCAGCGAAAACTACCTCGAAGTTCAACAACGTTGTTGCTTCCCTTCCTCCTTCCCTTCCTCCATGTGGTGGTTGTGGCCGTCATCGCTGCTTGTGACCAGTACTAGCGAACTCAGCAGGTTTTGATCTACCAGTGGTGCCCTCCAGGCATTGATCAGAGGCCGACAGCTCTTCGCCACCAGCAGCCAGCGCCCTCACCCACAACAATACCCAGTTTGAAAATCGGCCAAAAACACTACCTTTTTAAGCCAAATCTTGGCTGTTCCCTTGAGATACCACACCAATGTGGGGTGCTTTAAGTGAGCCCATAGGTGCGAAATTATTAAAAATAATAATTATTAGAAAAAAAAAGCATAGCAATAAAAATAGATGTTTGGGTTGGCCACAACTTTCACCAAAAGTAATTGTACTTTCAAGTCCTGAAGAATTGTGGAAAAATAGACCGAGTCATTCGTGGTGCCTCAATCACGCTTAAAATAATTGGTGATGACTTCTAATTCAACATATATACAATATAGCGCACGTCCCCCTCGCACTTCTATATCCGCCAAACTTTCCCTTCATTGAGATGCTCTTTGCAACGAGGGTTGTTAAGTATAGTTTTGTTTGTGGGATTGAGTGGTTTTGGTTAACTAATACAACCTCCCGAACACTTGTTCTTGATATCAAATGTATACAAATTTGTTACATGAGCTGCATATTTGATATTAGATACTCTGTACATGTTTTTTCGCTGATTATGCTTTTGTGGCTCACTTTGAATAAAATAATTTTTGACCGTTAAAAAATATGAGCATGATGTTTTTACGGCCATGTACTTAGGTGGATTCTAATGAATTGCAGCATATTTTTGTAGTTGAAGTGGGCAAAACAATTGTAACTTTTTGATTGTCTAATGAAATAGATGAACCTTCACTTACATAATTTTTTTTTTTTTTTTTTTTACCATGAATCATTATTTACATTGTTTTAGAAAGTTTCACAGAATTCTTATATACGCACTAAAAAAAAGGTAAAAAACAGATATCAATATTATAGCCAATTAATAGAAAATAATTTATTTGCCAAAAAAAAATTCTTAGTAACTATTTTATATAGGCGGGTTATTTTTCGGCCAACGAATGAATTTTAAGAAAAAGAAGAAGAAAGATGTGTAAGAAATACTTTTGATTTCCTTTTCCCTAGAACTACTTATTCATGCCGTTCCTTTTTTCTTTTTCTTGTATAACATAATATTCTTATTTAGATGTAGCAATGTGTTAGATTGGTTTGTTTGTCACGACAGTTTAAAATTGTCATTTACAAAGCATGCAAAAGTTAATAATATGGATTCATAGAAACTCATAGTACACGGCCTTGTACATTTTTCAAACACCAACAAGATTGATTCAAATATATGGTCCTGCATTATGAAGGAGATACATATATATTATATACTGACTCTTAAAATCTTAAAATCTGAACCCTCAATATAGGGGATTTAAGGATCGGTCTAGGATGATACCGGCTTTACATAAAATCCAATACGCACAATATAGCTGCCAGCATATCCATAAAAGCAGTGACTTTAGCATTCTCCAGTACTGGAAGGGAGAACTTGACAACGCCAGTGGCCCCTACTGGTTGTCTATCGTAGTCAAAGCCATAAGGTCCATACGTTCCCAAATTCGTGATAAACGTCAGAGTTGTGACATAAACGGCGGCGAGCCATGTTCCATATGTTCCAGCAATTGATGTTAAATATTCATTGGCAGCGAGCTCAAGCTGCAAATATATACCAGTATNAACCAAGAAAGAAGCCAAGAAAAAAAAAAAAAGAAAGAAGAAGAAAGGGTAAGGGACCCAGATCCAGAAATTTCAGTGATAGTACCAATTTGGGGGGCTTTGAGTGAGCACGCGTGAAATTATTAAAAATAAATTAAAAAAAAAGAGAAAGAGAAAACAAATAAAATGTTGACAGAAAAAATATAGCAGTAAAAATAAGTAACACCGTAATACCGGCGCTTGCAATGGGTGTCGGGTTGACCACAACTTTCACCAAATATAATCGTACTTCTGAACTCTAATGAATCGTGGAAAAGCAGACTGAGTCATTCCTGGTTTTTCAATTACAATTAAAATAATTAGTAACAACTTCTAATTCAGCATATACTGTATAGCACATGTTCCCCTAACACTTCTAAATCCACATAACTTTCCCTTTGTTGAAAAGCTCGTCGCAACAAGGATTGTTACGTATGGTTTTGTTTGTGGGATTGAGTGGTTTTGGTTAACTAATACAACCTCCAGAATACTGGTTCCTGATTTCTAATGTATACAAATTTTGTTACATGAGCTGCAGGTTTGATACTAAGTACTCTGTACATGATTTTTGGCTGATTATGTTTTTGTAGCTTACTTTGAATAAAATAAATTTTGACTGTTAAAAAAAATATGGATCTGATGTTTTTATGCCATGTGCTTTCGGTGGATTCTAACAAATTGCAGTATATTTTTGTAGTTGAAATGGGCAAAACAATTGTAACTTTTTGGTTTTCTAATAAAATAGATGAACCTTCACTTACATATTGTCATTTTTAATTTTATCATAAATCATTATTTATATTTTTTTAGAAAATTTTACAGAATTCTTATAACAGATTTCATTATTATAGTCAAATAATAGATAATAATTTATTTGCACAAAAAAAATCTAAGTAACTATTTTATGTATACAAATTATTTTTTAGCAAACAAATGGATTCTAAGAAAAGAAAAAAGTACCACATGTAAGAATTAAGGTTGATTCAATTGAAAAGTATAATAGATTAATTCTCTTTTGGCTAAAGAATATTGTTAATTAGTAAATTCAACTCCAAAGTTAATGTTTTAAGAAGAGAAAATTGGCTTCAAAACTCTATTAAGTTGCTATTTTTGATTTCTTTTTCTCTTGAGCTCCTTATTTATGTCATTCTTTTTCTTGCATAACATAATCTTCTTATTTAAATGGAATAATGCGATAGATTGGGTTTGTTTGTCATGATAGTATAAAATTGTCATTTTTCTTTGAAGACCTTATTCACATTACTCTTGAGTTGCATGAGAGAGCAACAAGTACACAAAGTTAATAATATGGATTCATAGAAACTCATAGTACATAGTCTTGTACATTTTTCAAATACAAATAAGATTTATTCAAATATATTATGGTCAGAGTACAAGCACACTTCCATTTCGATTCAGTCGTTGCACATTACATCTGAGTCCTTATTTAGTAATATACTAAACAAACATAGATATACTGACTTGGACTCTTGTTCTATTTAATTTGGCACACTCAACTTCAAGTTTCAGTTGATGATTTGGGCCTTATATTAATCCCTATATTCTGAATATAGTTATCCGAAAATGCAAAAAACCCAGCGATTTCAGCATTCTCCATTGGAGGGCTAGAGAATTTCACGGTGTCCGTAGTGACCCCACTTGGATTATCTTCCTCGTGGCCGTAAGGTCCATAAGTAGTTCCCAAATTTGTGGTAAATGCTATTGCTGTGACATAAATGCCGTTTAGATTACGCCAATGCCCATATGCTCCAGAAATTGTTGTTATAAATTCCCCGGAAGCAAACTCCACCTGGATACATATATTTACACCCGATAAGTGATGGGTACGAATCACACCATGGAATATCCAGAAACAAATAAAAATCGCTTAGTAGTAAAATATGAAGTCCAAAAAGTCCCTAATAAGCAACCAGCTCCGCTAATTTTCTTTTTTTTAAGTTTTTCCCATGGAAAGACTTCAATTGAGAATTCAAATAAGAGACACTCAATTTTGAAATAATTCCTGCCACTGAGACACAACTTATGTTTTTGTGTCGTATATCTAGTATCTACCATAACATACATGGGCAATATATTCACGGACAACAAATGCCCTCACCTTAGAAAAACCGCCGCCGTTGCCGCCAAACTTAACCGTCTTCACTTGGCCATCGGCGACTTGCACGGTGAAGGTAAGGGAATCGACGACAACACCATGACCAACTATAATCTCCTTAATGTTGCTACCTATTGAGGTTTCGAAGGTCCCATTGCTCGAAGAAGTTTCTCTGCCCCAAGGTCCGACACTAATGACACGGCCAGCCTGCACCTGCAATATAAAGGAGATACATATATTTATATACTGACTCTTAAAATCTTAAAATCTGAACCCTCAATATAGGGGATTTAAGGATCGGTCTAGGATGATACCGGCTTTACATAAAATCCAATACGCTCAATATAGCTGCCAGCATATCCATAAAAGCCAGTGACTTTAGCATTCTCCAGTACTGGAAGGGAGAACTTGACAACGCCAGTGGCCCCTACTGATTCTCTATCGTAGTCAAAGCCATAAGGTCCATACGTTCCCAAATTCGTGATAAATGTCAGAGATGTAACATAAACGGCCGCGAACCATGTTCCATATGTTCCAGCAATTGATGTTAAATATTCATTGGCAGCGAGCTCAAGCTGCAAATATATACCAGTATTAGATACACGTAATGTGCATAAATTCAATTTTTAGTGGGTTTTGTAGAAATGTATAAGGAGGTTCCATTCACGATACTCTATGTGAAGTCGGTAAAAGTGGTAAATTATGCGCAAAGATTGAGTTAAAAGGGCATTAACATTATGCCAAGTCTCAGAACTGTATATAATACTGTCTTCATCACCTGACCAACATCAGGACCACCGGGACCGCCATACCTAAGGGTCACGGTTGCCCCACATGCGTCTTCGACAGTGAAGACAAGTGAATCAAGAACAGCACCGGTGACAGTCGTAATGGCTTTAATGTCCCCATTGTTTGCGATCTGAAAGCTCCAATTGTCCTCGCCAAGTTCTCTGCCCCATGGCCCTAGCTTGATGACAATTTCCCCGTTAGCCTGCACCTGCAGTATAAAATTATGTATAAGTGCACTTGTACCAAATTAGATATCTTATTAGAATATCTCTCTCTCTCTATATATCTCGAAAAAACTTAATTAAAACTTTCAGTTGAAGAGAACATCGTACCTGTGCCATAGGTATTGTATATCTGTCTCTGGGAGAGATAATATGTTGTTATAGATGAACATCCCTGACCTGAGGGGTCAAATTTATAGGCGACTGTGGGAGGCCTAGAGGCATGCTGGTGATAGCACTAACGCATATGCAGACATACCACATGTGAAAATCACACTCCTAACCAATCACGAAACCAAAAAACTTTCAATTAGAAATGGATACTTATATTTTAATAATAACATGTTGATCATAATATTTAATTATAAAATATTAGTTAACTCAAAAATTATAAAATTGTTCCATTTTCCTTACCTCCTTAGCTATGAGGCACGGGCACGAACATTGATGTGACATGAACATTTGATTGCAAAGTCATGAGTAAAGATATAAACTATTTGAAAGCTTAATGGACATAAGAAATAAAGATAATCATAGATCACGCAAATAAAAATTTATTAAATAATATTAAAGTAAATTTTGATTTAATAGATAAAAATCAAAATTCAATTATTGTATATGTGTAGAGAAACTTCAATATTTTTGTACACTATTTTTTTATTTAATTATATTATCAATTAAAAAGTTAATATGTCTATTTTATACTATTTGAAATAAAAGTTTAGTGATAATTTAATATATTTCTTCCTACTTTAATTTGAATTCAAATCCCTTTAATTGTCTCCTCTAAGATAAAAGGAATTAAAGCAAACACACTAATAAATTTCTAAATTCAAAATATCATAACTAAGGAGATTAAATTTTGTACTCAAAGGCGACATATTCTGCTCATGTTTCTGATATGTCAATACTCCATCCCTCGTCTATATATTATTTATGTAAATACACCGACACATTCTACAGGTACTCACCTTATTGGTAATAAAGAGATGGTAAACGTGCGGATACTGGTAACAAAGAGATGGTAAATGTGCGGATCCATAAATCATAATGTCTATTCATGGAAATGACAAATAACCTATTGTGAATGGTCCATCCACGTCCAAAGACGTGCAAAACGTTCGCAATGAATGAGGCAAGGAAAATAAAACTATTTTATAATTTTTGGGTTAACTAATGTTTTGTAATTACTATGATCACCATGTTATTATTAAACTATAATTATGTATTTTCAGTTGAAAGGTCGGTCTCCTGGTTAGCCACGATTGTGATTTTCACATGTCGTATGTCTGCATATGATTGCCATCATCTTCTCTCTCACTTGCGTTTGACACAGAGAGATAGAGAGAGAGAAACAAGTCAAAGACAACGTTTATCGTGATATAAGGACTTGCTTTTATCACCGTAGGCACTCACAATAAGACGAACAACTTTATTGACATTGAATTTCTGGCAGCAAGTCACATGCAAATTGGATGGCTTTCCGTTTATCAGGCGGTGAGCAGTAGTGCGGGAACTCAAACTCAGACCCATACAAAGAGCAAAAAAATATCGAATCACCAACTAAACTATTATCTCATATAGAGTATATCACGATCAAAATCCCTATTTGTTCATATGACCACAACCGTTTTCAGCGCATACCCCCAACAACTATATATGTATATACATACTCTTTTTGTTTTTTTTGGAGCGTTGCCCTTTGTTCCAAAACCATTACGTAGGTTGACGGTAACGGATGTTTGAATATGGTATGGATAACTCTCAGTAAAACGGGAGTAGGTAACGAATTTCACACGTGAAAAAAGCCCTATTTTGGAGTTCAGACGAGCCAAAATATCCGGAGGATTTTCCAGAACTGGTAACAAAGAGATGGTAAACGTGCGGAGAATCTTGCTTTGTCGATCGTCCATAAATCATAAGGTATATTCATGGAATTGGACTAATAAACTACTGTGAATGGCCCATCCACGTCCAAAGACATGGGAACATTCGCAACGAATGGTGCATGCACGGTGGTCCAACTTGATCCATGGACAGGCATGTTACAAGATAAACATGAGAAATAAAATTAAGATAATTTTATTATATAAATTTGTTATATTTTTATACTATATAAACTGCATAATAAGATATCGAGAAGGGATGAAGTATTTACTTATCAGAAATATGAGGTGAATATGTCAGTGTTGAGTGTAAAATTTTATTGGCATTGTAATCCAATAAGCCCAACGACTTAATTTTTAATGTCAAAATCAGTCTAAGGATACAATTAAAATCAAAATCAAAATCAAAATCTTTTCTAAAATATATATTCAAAATTTTTGTTGCACATCCTTGAAAAAATTACAAAATTGCATGAAGTGGGAAAAGATGTCTACTATAAGGAATTAAATATATAGTTTTTTATGATAGGTTTTTTTGAACTGAAAAAAAAATTTTGTGGGAATATTAGTCATTATTTTTGTAGTTTGAGTCAAAAGGTGTCCATTGCTTTTTTTATTTATCCTCTCCTAAAAAGAGGATTCACCACTCTCTTGTAATGATTGCCTTGAATGAGTCTCCTTAAACTTAAATATGATTTATCAAATATGAAATTCACTAGTTTGTTGGCCTTAATTCTCTTTAATTTTTATGTGGAGGCATAACTATAGGAATTTGAACCCTAACTAATGCTAAAAGAAGCATGCGGAACCACCACCAACTCTTATTTTGGGTGGTATAAGATAAACCTATTAACCTTTTAATTGATAATATAATTAAATAAAAAAATAGTGTACAAAAATGTTGGAATTTTTTACACACATAAAATAATAGAATTTTGATATCTATACATTAAATTAAATATTACTTTCATATTATTTAAAACATTTCTATGATTGGCTTTATTTATTTCTGTGTCTATTAAGCTTTCAAAAAATGAATATCTTTGCTTATGACTTTGTACTGCACAATGACACTTTATGGAAAGAATATACCTGCAGAGGTTTCCTTGCAACGAGAGACTGAAAGATATTGCACTGCTGTTTCGGATGCCATGTCATCCTTTCCTGTCATGATTCCTGGCACCAGATACTACAAAGGCATCATGGTAAGACAACACACAAACTCTCTGCAGAGTATGAACTGGAAAACAATATGGGGCGCACCAAAAATGATATAGTGATGTTGTGTCCCACTAATGCGTGAGATTTTTACCCGGTAGAATTTGAAAAGAAGTCAAATGTATATAAAAAAATGTGGCATCTAATCAAAAAATATTAAATAAAATGAGATTAAAATTTGATAATATAATATTTCATTCAGTTTTATTTGAATAATTTTTTTTGTCTATGTCTTTAGCTAAGTCTATTTTCTATGTTGGGATAAGGAAGTTCTTTTGAAATAGGTATTAGTCATCACTCAAAATGGCTAGTCCAGGTTAATCTTCAACTCTAAGGTCATTTTATACGTCCCAACATCAACGTTAATACATACTTCTGTTACATGAGTATGGGGCTTAACTTCTCCGGTGTACGTAAGCCCCCAGTTAGAATTGGTTTTGAGGCATTGTACACTTACCCCGGGGACTTGCTTGGACTAAGAAAGAGAATTTCAGAAAGTTACGTGCATTTCCCTAAGGACCTGAGGGTTGATTACTTAATGTGTATATGATAAATGAAGGCTGACAGTATAGGAATGGCTGAAATAGGCACGCCATAGTCTCACGGAAACCTTTAGAGGGATTATTGAAAGAAGGCGTGGTGGAGTGGAGACGCACGATGACTTCCTGCAGTCCGTGCTGCAAAGAGTATTGAGTATACCAAATATGATGCATTATTAATTTACTGTATTAATTTATTCATTTAATTATGTTTGTTAGAATAGTTTCATACATTTGAGAAGGAATAATAAGGTAACGTGGGTTGGGGTTTAAAACGGGTCAAAATGACCACGCTTTCATATCAAGAAGCTCCTTTTTAAATTGGCAAGAATCAGAGCCCAATTTATTGAATATGGTTTTGTCCTTCACATGAATGGAGGAATGGGAGACACGAGTTATGCCGAAAATTCACTACTTCAGGTATCCTCTATATCCGTTAAAAAAAAAAAAAGAAGGACAAGATTCTATAGTGAATCTAGTCCACAATGTAAACAAAAAAACTAATAATATATATATATATACAACAAATCTGTTTTTCATTCGGTTTTGCCTTTTTTTTTTTAAATAGAATATAAAAAATTTTCTGTTTCAAATTTTATAAAATTCTGACGATGTCGGTTTTTTTAAAAGACGTGACATAGTTGTTTCGAAATTCTGCAAGAATCTCTTAATACCTCAAACGAGAGTGACTGAAAATTTGACATATCTGGATGAAAAACAAATGGCAATTGAGTTGAATTTGGGACGTGCAGCAAAAGGTGATATCCATGACACGGCCTATCTGCGAGGAAGCCATTACCAATCTGTACTGCACCGCCTTTCCTGCATGCCTGGCCATCGCAGACCTGGGGTGTTCTTCAGGACCGAACACTTTGCTTGTGGCATCCGAGCTCATCAAAGTTGTCGATCAGATATGCAAAAGGTTGGGGCGTCCGTCACCGGAGTTTCAGCTGTTCTTGAACGACCTTCCATGCAACGACTTCAACACCATTTTCAGGTCCTTGCCAGGATTCCAAAAGGAGATGAGGAAGCAATTGGGACCCGGAATTGGGCTGTGTTTTTTCACGGGAGTTCCGGGTTCTTTTTGTTAAAAAAAAAAAAGGGAGAATTTCTTTTACCAAAATTCACAATTCTGTAATACAGGATATTTTCTTTATATGAATATTAATATGCAAATCGTAATGGATTTCACATACCTCTGTCCATAATGTCGGGTTTGTACTGTGAAGATGAGAATCTTCTAATTTTGCCTTTTGATGAATTTCTCCTACTCTTCCCCTTTCCCTTTCTCTTTTCCCGGTTTCTCTCTAATGGTGGAGAACAGGAAAAAAAAAAAAGCTCTCATGAAAGAAAATCACGTTCCTTTTATTTTTCTATAACAGTTGTCTTTAATGGTCTTTAATGGGGAGAGTGATTCCCTCCTTTTCTGTAACCGTTATCTTTAATAGGGTGAGTGATTCCCTCTTTTCTTGTAACCGTTATTTTTAATAGGGAGAGTGATTCCCACTTTTCCTGTAACCGTTATCTTTAATGGGGAGAGTGGAGGGATTTTAAACCCAATGACCCAAATTACCGTTATGTCTAATCGATTATCATGTTAGACCTTTTATATTTCGTCATACTTTAAATAACAATGGTCACTTATGTCAATTAATTTAACAATCTCCCACTTAACCCATGTTATGACTTGATGAATCAATAACGAATAAGTGTGCATCATACTTAAAGATCATCAAACCATAATACTTGATTGAATTAAGATGATTGGATCATGGCGGTCACATATCTTTTAGCAATATGATTCCTTCTATGTATCACATAATCATCATAATTCATAATAACTTTACCAAGGAACATTGAAACTTTAAATTGTCATTTCCAAATACGCTATTAGTTATCTCACAAACTATAACTGTATACAACTTAATGTAGATAACAAAAGCGCAAACAAAACCATGACTTTAATTGAATTCATAAGTGTCACAATGATATGAGCAATACGAAACATTAACTTTCAAAAGAATGAGGACCTGTCCAAAATACCTATTCGTTCAACATGTCCAGTAAATGTTTTCGGTGGCAAACCTTTAGTTAACGGATCCGCTATCATCAATTCAGTACCAATATGCTCAATAGACACTTTTTGGTTTTGTACTTCTTCCTTAACAGATAAGTATTTCAAATCTATATGTTTCACACCTTTAGAATACCTATCATTCTTAGAGAAGAAAACACCTACAGAATTATCACAATAAATTCTTAACGACATTTCTATATTGTCGACCAAACCAAGCCTTAAGATAAAATTCTGTAACCATAATGTATGAATAGTAGTCTCAAAGCATGCTACAAATTCAGCCTCCATAGTGGAAGTAACAATGATAGACTGCTTCCCACTTTTCCATGAAACTGCTCCTCCAACCAACAGAAACATGTAACCAAATGTAGATTTCCTCAAGTTTACATATCCAGTATAATCTGAATCCAAGTAGCCTACTACTTCAAGATAACTTGATCTTTTATAAGTAAGCATATAATCCTTAGTGCCTTGTAAGTACCTAAGTACTTTCTTTCTAGTTTTCCAATGGTTCATTCTAGGATTACTTTGATATCGGCCTAACATTCCGATAGCGAAACTAATATCTGACCGAGTGCATGTTTGAACCTACATCAAACTTCCAACCAGCGATGCATAGGGAATGGATTCCATTGATTTTTGTTCCAAATCATTCTTTGGACATTGCAATTCATTAAACTTGTCCCCTTTCTGAATTGGAATTATTCCTGTAGAACAATTTTCCATTCTAAATCTCTATAATACTTTATTGATATAGCTTTTCTGAGACAATCCTAACAATCCTTGTGATCTATTGCGAAATATTTGTATTCCTATCACATAGGATGCCTTATTCATATCTTTCATTTCAAAAGTTTCAGAAAGAAATTTCTTAACATTATGCAACAAACCCATGTCATTAGCATCCAAAAAAATGTCATCAACATATAGGACTAATATAATGAACTTGCTCCCACTGACCTTCATATAGATACACCGATCAACGGTGTTCTCTACAAAACCATATGATGTAATGGTATTATTGAACTTAATATACCATTGTTGAGAGGCTTGTTTCAGTCCATATGTCGATTTCTTTAATTTACACACCAAATTTTCTTTCCCTGTGGTTATGAAACCTTCAGGTTGGTCCATATACACTTCCTCTTCTAAGTCACCATTCAAAAAAGCGGTCTTTACATCCATTTGGTGGAGCTTTAAGTCATAGTGAGCCACCAAAGCCATAATGATTCTTAAAGAGTCTTTCTTAGAGACTGGAGAGAAAGTCTCCTTATAGTCAATACCATCCTTTTGAGTGTAACCTTTGGCAACAAGTCTGGCCTTATACCTTTCGATGTTGCCTTTTGAGTCTCGCTTGGTCTTGAAGACCCACTTATAGCCAACTCGTTTTGATCTTTCAGGCAACTCCACTAGTTCCCAGACTTGATTTACATCCATCGATTTTATCTCTTCTTTCATGGCATTAAACCATTTTTCAAAATCATTACATTCCATAGCTTGTTTAAATGAGACTTGATCTTTATCAATACTTAATTCAGATTCATGTTCAAGTGAGTAAACCACATAATCATTCAATATGGCTGATCTTTTCGGTCTTGTAGACCTCCGTAATGTCATTTCTTATGGTATCACTTGCTCATTTGTGACTTGCATATTGTCACTTGGTTCATCACTTATGTGTTCACTTTGTGTATTTCGAATATCAATTTGTTGTCTTTGCATGTCGCATAACTGTGATGCAACAAAATGAACAACAACTTGAGTAGAAACACTTGGTGTGGGGATAACAACTTGAGTAGAAGTGCTCACTGTGGATCTTTCATTTTGTAATTCTCTAATATCCACCTTTCGTGATTCCCCACTCCCATTGAATTGACCATTTTCAATGAACTGAGTATTGCCAGACTCAACTATTCTAGTACTATGGTTAGGACAATAGAACCTATATCCTTTAGACTTTTCAGAATAGCCAATGAAGTAACCATTAATGGTTCTTACATCAAGCTTTCTTTCATGTGGATTATATATCCTTACTTCTGCTGAACAACCCCAAACATGAAGGTGTCTTAAACTGGGTTTCCTACCTGTCCATAACCCATAAAGAGTTTTAGGGACAGCCTTACTAGGAACCTTGTTTAACAAATATGCAGCAGTTTTTAATGCATGCATCCATAAGGATAAAGGTATAGTACTGTAACTTAACATGCTCCTAACCATATCCATAAGTGTGTGATTCCACCTTTCCACTATATTATTTTGTTGTGATGTACCAGGTATTGTATACTGTGCACATATGTCTCAACTTTCAAGAAGTTTTGCAAATGGACCAGGACATTATCCACTTTTATTGAATTTTCCATAATATTCACCACCTCTGTCTGACTTAATCACTTTCACTTTTCTATCTAACTGTCTTTCCACTTCATTTATAAACACCTCCAAGACATTTACTGACTAAGACTTTTCATGCAGTAGATATAAATAACAATATCGTGAGTAGTCATCTATAAACGTGATGAAATATTTCTCACCACCCCATGTTGAAATATCAAAGGGGCCACAAATATCAATGTGTATTAATTCTAAAGGCTCATTACTTCTTATGGTTGGGTTCTTTGATATGTGTCTTGTCTGTTTCCCTTTTATACAGTTAACACATACCTCCCAATCAATAAAATTCAATTGATGCAGGACATCACCTTTCACCAACTTCAATATCCTTTCTTTGGATATATGACCTAATCTTTAATGCCATAAAAAAGTAAAACTGTCATCATGTGCATTACGTTTGTTACCTATATTATGCTCAACAAGAAATAGAGAATCAGTATACATAGCATCAAAATTAAAATGGTACAAATTATCAACCAAAGTAATAGATCCATAATAGTACGAATGTCTATACAATGAAAATGTACCATTTCCAATCTTAAGGTTAAATCCTACTTCATCCAACTTTGCAACAGAAACTAAATTTCTAACATATTCAGGAACATAGAGACACTTTTCCAGATCTAGGTAACACCTAGTATCCAAAATTAATCTATATGTCTCAATTCCTTCTATTTGTGCCTTTATTCTATTTCCCATATAAAGGAATTTCTCAATTCCTGTTATGGGCTGGATTGAAAGGAATCCCTGCATGATATGTGACACATGAATAGTAGCTCCAAAGTCTAACCACCAAGTATTATTAGGTACTTCAATTACATTTGATTCAAAACATACTGATATACAGTACATACCATTCCTTTCGAACCAAGCCTTTCTTTTCGGACAATCTTTCTTGAAGTGACCAATCCTTTTACAAAAGAAGTATTTTTTATCCTTGTGAATATGACCTCTAGTGACTTTCATAGAGGCTTTGTCCTTCTTGTTATCCTTTTTATATGGTCTAGACTTACTACTGCTAGCATCATTATGAACAGTAAGATGAATAAAGTGATCCTTCATCTTCTTTAATCTCCCTTCCTCCTGAACTAACATGACCTTAATTTCTTAAAGGTTCCATTTCTCTTTGATAGTGTTATAATTCACTTGGAACTAACCAAATTCAGGAGGCAGTGAGTTGATGATGAATTGTACCAAAAAGGATTCACTCACATCCATGCCCATTGTTTTCAACTTTGCTGCTAGATTAGCCATACTAGTCATATGATCATGAATAGGCTGTGACCAATCAAATTTCTTGGTCGTCAGCTCACTCATTAGGCTTCCTACAATGAATTTATCAGTTATATCTGATTGAGAGTATTCCTTAATTCTCATCATAAATTCCCTTACATTTTCCATCTTAGGCATCGATGGCTTGACATTTTCAGCTATCGTCATTCGCATCAAATTCAAACTCAGCCTATTAGACCGTTCCCAAGCCTCATGCAGAGACTTGTGAGATTCTATACTAGTCTCAGTAATGGCTGCAGGCTTTTCATCCGAGATGACTACTAAGTCCAAACCCAAAACGCCTAAGTGAAACTGAATATGCTCAGACCATTCTGCATAATTCAGTCCATTGAATTTGATCATCGCATTGCTTAAGGCGAACATGTTATTGGAAGCTGTAAACATAATCCAAATTTACACATTAATACTTTGAATAAACTTAAATGGATTCAGATCAACTTTGATTATGTATTTAAGTTCACCTTTAGGTTATCCTCAAATACATAACTTTAATTAATGATGATGCTAATTTAAATATACTTTGATAGATCAATCAATCATACTAGAGTTAACATGAATGTTATCTTTGGATATACAATCATATTTACCCAATATATCAATAAATCTCTTTTAGTATTATTAATTATAAACAATGATCCATCTTTGCATGATCTTCTAGCCTTATAATTAATAATCACAATTGTTCATTTCAAATCTGTACAATGTTTCATTAGCATCGAAAGAAATGAACAATTAAAATTCATAATCAAATACTTGAATCCTTTCAAGTTAGGCTACTTTGGTAACCAACAAGTTTTCAATATTTGATTGATGTCAATATGATCTCAATAAACTTCAAAATTTTTAATTATTGAGATCATTCAATTTGACAAAACATCAACAAACAATCAATGATGCGGAAAATAAATTCCTTTTGGAGTCAACACCAGCCAATATGTCAGGTACTATTCCGGTAGCCAGCTAATTCCGCATGTCGGCAAATACTAGCAGGATACCACTCTAATAGCCGGATCCTAACATTCATTAATTTCTTTCTTTTCGTTGACTACGTCGATTAAAATGGCATGAAAAATCTAATCTGGAAAGGGGAAGGGCTAGTGGTGGACATTCGGGAAAAAGATTTTTTTTTTTTCGGCAAACGGCAAAGGGTTGCCGGCTTTTTCTTTTCAACGCCGGCAGTTTCTTTTCTTTTCAACGCCGGTCGTTTTCCTTTTCTTTTCAACGCCGGCCGATTCTTTTTTTATACCAAAATATAGTATTCACAAACCTGCTCTGATACCAATTGTTAAAAAAAAAAAAGGAAGAATTTCTTTTACCAAAATTCTCAATTCTGTAATACAAGATCTTTTTTTTATATGAATACTAATATGCAAATCGTAATTGATTTCACATACCTCTATCCATGATGTCGGGTTCGTACTGTGAAAATGAAAATCCTCTTCTAATTTTGCCTTTTGACGAATTTCTCCTACTCTTCCCCTTTCCCTTTCTCTTCTCTCGGTTTCTCTATGATGGTGGCGAACTAGAAAAAAAAAAGCTCTCATGAAAGAAAATCACGTCCCTTTTATTTTTCTATAACGGTTGTTTTTAATGGTCTTTAATGGGGAGAGTGATTCTCTTTTTTCCTGTAACCATTATCTTTAATAGGGAGAGCGATTCTCTCTTCTTTTATAACCATTATCTTTAATAGGGAGAGTTAAGAGATTTTAAACTCAATGACTCATATTACTGTTATATCTAACCAATCATCATGTTATATCTTTTATAATTGGTCATACTTTAAATAACAAAGGTTACTTATATCAATTAATTTAACACTTTCTATGACAGGCTCTTCCCCATCAACAGCATGCATTTCGTCCACTCCTCTTACAGCCTCATGTGGCTGTCCCAGGTGAGTCGATTCACCCTTGTTCAAATTTTTTTACTATCGTAGATCTCGATATGCCGCGCTTGTTGCATAATTGCACTTTAGCCGTCTTTATAGGTACACTGGACACTTGGACATGCGGCAAATGCACGTACCAACAAAACGGTCCCCATCGAAAGACAGTTTCTAGCACTAACATGCAGTTTGCATCAGTTTTATTAACTGCTAGCAATTGCATTTGCATTTTGGGAATGTGATACGTGACTCGCGTTGCATCGTTCATTGATAATTAGGTTCCCCAAGGACTGGAGGAAAACAGGGGGAATATTTATATGGCCAGCCGCAGCCCACCGGGCGTTCTCAGGGCTTACTACAGCCAATTTCAAAGGGATTTTTCGTTGTTTCTGAAGTGCCGGTCGGAGGAAGTGGTGGCCGGAGGGCGGATGGTTTTGACATTTCTCGGGAGGAGGGCGGATGATCCTTCCAGCAAAGAGTGTTGCTCCATATGGGAGCTTTTGGCCAAGGCCCTCAATCAAATGGTCTTGCAGGTGGATGAAATTTGATTACAAAAAAAAGAAAACTTTTTATCACCAACACGCTAAAAAAGGTGTCGTCATCAATACGGGTTGGACTCCTTTTTTAATATTCTTAGTTGTGTTTACGAGGCAGGGAACCATAGAAGAAGAGAAATTTGATTCCTTCAACATTCCTCACTACACCCCATCTCCGCTGGAAGTCAAATCCGAAGTTGAAAAAGAAGGCTCTTTCACAATTGATAGCTTGAAAATTTCTCAAGTAAACTGGAATGCTTATGCTGATGAATTAAATGTGCCCGATGGATTCAAAGACGGTGGGTACAATGTTGCAAAATGCATTAGAACTGTGGCTGAGCCCTTGCTTGTTAGCCACTTCGGGGAAGCCATAATCGACGAGGTCTTCTCCAGGTACAAGGTAATTGTGGAAGAGCACATGGCGAAGGAGAAGACCCAATTTGTGAATTTGACTATGTCTTCGACTAAAAGGGCATAAGTAAGATTCCAAATTGTATGTTGGCTCTGGCTGTTATTGGCTTTATCTTAGGGTAGCTTACTGCCTGACTGGTTGCTTTGAATCTTAAACAAACATCTCCATTTATCCACCCAGAGTGAAAAAATCGTTGAATGGCAATCTATGTATTTTGTTTCCTTAAATGTATGATCCATAATTTCGTACACGACTTCATGGGGATGGAGTACTTTTACCAGTACACTTTGTAAGATTTTAAGCATCCATAAGTTATCTCAAATTCCATACTTAACATTAACTGCGTAATATCACGGTGTGATGTTGTGTTGTTTCACTTCTTGGTTGTGGTTTTCTCATGTATCAGTTTTGGGTATAAGGGTTCTGACGTATAGTTTTGATTGTTGAATTGAGTGGTTTTGGTTAACTGATACAACCTCGAGAACACTGGCTCTTGATTTTGGATGTATACAAATTTTGTTACTTGAGCTGCATGTTTGATATTGGGTATTCTGTGCATGTTCTTCAGTGATCACCTTTTGTGGCTCACTTTGAATCAAATAATATTTGACCGGTTATAAAAAGTAAAAAAAAAAAAAGAGCGTGATGTTCTTATGTCATATGCTTTAGGTGGATTCTAATATACTATAGCAGATTTTTCTAGTTGAAGTGGACAAAACAATTAAAATTTTTTAGTTCCAATGAAATAAATAAATCTTCATTTATATAGTATTTTTTTCAATTTTACCATAAACCATTATTTGGATTATTTTAAAAGATTTTACAAGTTTCTTATATGTGTACAAAAATAATAATAATAATAAATTTTAATATTACAATTAAATAATAAAAAATAATTTATTCGTATTAAAAAAATATTTTTAACAAATATTTAACTTTTTATGTTAGATATTTTCTTTGATTTTATGAGCAATTTTTTAATTTTTTTAAGAATGTGTAAGAAAAATTTTGAATATATATGTTAGAAAAAATTTTGAATTTTTTTAGTACACTTGAGTAATTATCTCAAAGTTACTAAAATTAATTGTATCTTTATAGTGAATTTGAAATTAAAAATTTAGCCGTTGGACTCATTGAGTTACAATGTCAATAAAATTTTACACTAAATACTGATATATTCACCTCATGTTGCTGATAAGTAAATACTTCATCCTTCCTCAATATCTTATTATGCAGTTTATATAGAATAAGAATATGACAAATTTATGCAGTAAAATTATCTTAATTTTATTTTGCATGTTTATCTTGTACATATCTGTCCAAGGATCAAGTTGGACCACCGTGCATGCACCATTCGTTGCGAACGTCTTCCGTGTCTTTGGACGTAGATGGGCCATTCACAGTAGTTTATATTAGTCCAATTCCAAGAATATACATCATGATTTATGGATGATCGACAAAGCAAGACTCTCCGCACGTTTACCATCTCTTTGTTTCCAGTACTGGATAATTCTCGAGAAATTTTGGCGACTCCAAAATAGGGCTGTGAAATTCGTTACCTACTCTCGTTTTATCTATCACATATCCAAACATCCGTTACTGTCGACCTACGTAATGGTTTCAGAACGAAAGGTAACGGTCCAAAAGGCAGAAATATATATATATATAGTTGCTGGGGCTATACGCTGGCAACGGTTGTGGTCATATGAACAAATAGGGATTTTTGATCGTGATATACTCTATATGAGATAATAGTTTAGTTGGTGATTCGATATTTTTTTTCTTTTTGTGTTGGTCTGAGTTTGAGTTCCCGCACTACCGCTTGCCCCCTAGTAAACGGAAAGCCGTCCAATTGGCATGTGATGCTGCCAGAAATTCAATGTCAATCAAGTTGTTCGTCTTATTGTGAGTGCCTACGGTGATAAAAGCAAGTCCTTTATCACGAGAAACATTGTCTTTGACTGACCTCTCTCTCTCTCTCTGTCGAAAATGTGTGTGAGAGAGAAGATGATTGTGATCATATGCAAACATACCACATGTGAAAGTCACACTCGTAACTAATCATGCGACCAACGACCTTTCAAAGAAAATAACATAATTATAGTTTAATAATAACATGATAATCATAGTATTTAATTACAAAACATTCGATAACTCAAAAATTATACAATTTCTCCATTTTCCTTGCATCTTTAGCTATGATGCATAGACATGCATATTGATGCGATTTCATACAAATATAAAAACACATATACTCTTAAAATTATAATTAAGAGAATAAGAGGATAGCAAATTATATATATATTTGAAATTGAAAGAAAATTGATGAAATATTTATATAGTTATATTTACTTAATTTTAAAAATATACTAGTTTTTTCTTTTGGTAAATTTTCCCTATTTATAGTATTTAAAATCAATTTAATAGTTAATTTATATTTTTAAAAATATTTTAATAAAATTAAAATTTTAACATATATTTAATTTATTTAATTTTCTCAATTAGGGACTAGCATTTATTACAATTTATCTAATTTTTATTAATAATTTTTACATATTTCCAAAATTCGTACAATACAAATACTTATAATTAAAAAATAGTAAAAAACTAATTTCTAAAAAAACAAATTAATCTTAAATTTCTCTTTTTATTTTTTTAGAAAAGAAAGGTTAATTTCAAATTTACCTTTTTAACTTAAAAAGAAATACTCATAATTTTTTTTTTGTTTTCCCTTGTTGTTTTTTTCTTTTAAAAGGAAAAATAACTCTTAAATGCATTTTTTGCTTTTTTTTTAAATAATCATAATTTAATTTTTTTTATTTTTTATTTAAATAAAATACAAATAAAAATATATTTTTTTAATAAATATGATAAACTCACACATCAATATTTTCTTAATTTTTGAGTTATCTTAGTATAATCTTGTAATTTGTAATATTTAACATTAAGTGAATAATTAATTTATAATTCTTTTTAATATTTTAATAAAATTAGAGTTATCATTGTGAGGTTAATGGTGCTTGTGAATGAAAAGTAGCAATTATTTGTGAGATTGAACTCTCTATCCATCAAGACTTAGAGATTAGTGTCAATATTAATTCTACAAAGAAACATGTTGTTAAATCTTAGCCTATAGCTATAGATCTTAGGATCATATTGATTATTCGCCTCAAGTGCCAAATACTATTGATTTTATTGAGATAAAGAAATTCAATCCTATTATGATGTACCTATTGATGGAGTTAATTAATCAAATGAAGATTCATGTGGAAAGGAGCAAGCTTGTAAAATTGAGAAATTAGGTGTACTTGAAATATTTAATATGAAAGATATTAATTTCTCATCATCAATTTAGGAGTGATTTTTTTTAATGGAGGAGTCTAATATAAAATACTTTATAAAGAAACTTTCTATTATTCAACAATCAATGCTATAATATCAATTATTTTAATTTTATAATCTATTTACTTATTTAAGATATTTTAACTTAATTAAGCATCTTAGTATAATAACTTCAGGTTCAAATTTTGGAATTTTAATATTAATTTTTATTTGCTTTCTTATTAGCCAATGTTTCTTATGGTTAGAAATTATCTCTTTTTTGCATGTTTGTTCTACATTAGTTTATGCCAACTTTTTTTTCTTTTTTTCTTGTATCTCTTTTATAAAATTAGTCTCTTTTAAAAATTTGTTCTAAATCTGTCATTAAAATGAATTACATTAAGTATTAGAAAATAAATAGAAAAGTAATAGGAAATAAGATAAATGTATCATAAATGGTAAATAATGTTTTTCTAACTTATAGTGTGAGATTTTCACATATTAGGATAATATTTTGATACCTAGTATTCTTTTAGTTCTTGCCGACCGTTTCAACAACAGGCATTGGACAATCCAAACTTTTAATCCACATTTCCAATCCTTTATGGGAACTTGAAACATTTTTTTAAATCCATTTTTTTGTTATTAACAAAGAAAGTATGTATGCCAGCTTATTTAATCCAACAAATACTTACCACATTTACATTTGGGTTCTCCTAGCTATCACCTTTTAGGTTAGTAAATTTACATTTGTTCAAAAAAATTTTGCATTTGTTTTGTTGCAATGTGAAAAAATTTTATAGTTTTTGCCCCCTTACTTCAGTCAAATTTCTTTAGTCCATTAATTATATGTATCTATACATATACATATTACATCGTGATATCAATCAACTGATTTTTTCCAATTGTCTTATATGAAACTCTATGTGAAAATTTTAAAAATCCCTATTTCTTAATTTATAGCTAAAAAAAATAAAAAATTGAGTTGTGATAAATATAGTTATTTGAAACTTAAGAGGTGAAATACTATTAGGTGCAAATAATTTAATAAAAATTCTTATATAAAGAAATAGTTGCTTTTCTTCTTTCATCATCCAATGGTAAATGTACAAAGTAGTGATTAAAAATACAAAAATTTTGCAAGTTACAACATAAATGACAACAGAGGTTAATGTCTTCTAATGGAATTAGACGACGATATGCACTTATAAGTAATAACAACTTCAAAGAAATCAAAAATTGTGGAAAAGAAATTAGTTAAAAAAAAAATTGCATCAGACTGTTAATAAAGAGAGGAAGGTCCTTCTCATCTTGCTAGTTAAGTGGCTGGGGTAGCTTTGAACAAATTATGCCATATGTAAGCTCTAGAAAGCACCATCTCAAGCTCTTGGTGAGTCTAGTTTTGCGTGGGAAGATGTTGAAGAAACATTACCATTTCTTGGAAATCAAGTTTTTGAAGCTTATCTAACCACTGGATAATAATAATAATAATAACATCACTATCAGGTAACAATTGCGTAGTCTCTTTCTGGCCTGTAAAGTGAGAGAAAGGCGAGATAAACCTAAATATCAAAAAGGTAGGAGGTAACTCAACCATACAACCAAATGAGAGTTAGCACAAAAGGCACATCTTGTTAAGAGCATATCAGTAGAGGTTACATTACACTAATGAAATTAAGGAGAACCTATAAGAGCTGTTATAAATATTGAAAATAGCATGTGAAATGCAAGTTTAAAAAATTCAATCATCTAGTACAGGTGTTCTAAGTTTACTCATGGTTTAGAAAATAGTTGGAAAAAATGGTAATCAAATAACATAAATGTGGAAGGATGAGAGAACTAAAACATGTTGTAAGGAGTTTATATTAGTTCAAGAGAGCTGACTCTGACTCACCGTCAAAAGAAAACTCGCAAACATGTACACAAGGAAATCTGGCAATGCATCTCCTCAACAAGTTGTGTCCCATAACCAGATAACAATATGAAAAGGAATCTGTGAAGGCAGAACACAGAGTTACCTTAAAATTAAACGGCATAACAGTAGTGGAAACATAGCACCTGAAACTTGGGCACCACCACACTAGAGATCTGTGCGACTTTAATTGAATGTGGATAAATCTGACATAGAGGAATAGAAAAACAATTGCAAGAACTAATAATACAAGTGAGGAAGAAAAACAATTGAATGCCTTTAATTGACTACTTGACCTTCATTCTTAAGAAGAAGGTTATTAGTCCAAGATTAGTCATTTCAAATACAAGTTTCATTCGTTATTTGAATGTATTGATCAAGAATTTATGACTACCAGTCACTAACATGTCATCCATAAAAATCGAAATGATCAGCACCTCAATCTTCTTAACTTTGGTATATATGATAGGTTTATTTTGGCTTTTGGTAAACACAGAATTGAGTAAGTGAGTATCCACCTTACTATATCAGGCTCAAAGAGCCTGTTTCAGTCCATATAATACCTTCTTAAATAACTATACCATTTGCTTAGCACTCAAGGAGCAAATGTCTCAATATAGTCTATTTCATACTATTAGGAGTATCCCTTCACCACCAATCTAACTTTAAGTTTATTAACTAAGCCATCTGTATTGAGCTTTACCCTTTATATCTATTTCATAACAATCACTTTTTTATTTGTAAGTCTATCAATAAGCTCTTAGGTCTAATTCTTTCTTATCATGCTTAACTCCTTCTTCATTTTATCTAGGCAAACTTGCATTTTTAATACTTTTGTGAAATTAGAGGGTTCCAACACAGCCATATGTCTTTAGGCATAAACATTTGCTAGTAATTTTGTTCCCCATATAGGTTCATCATCAAATTGTGCCACTTGGCTTGGTGCCGGATTAGCTTGTGCATGAGAGGGGTTAAAGTCTAAGTTGGATGCTTCTTGCATTTCTACAACTTGACTTTTACTCCAATTGTAACTAGCATCCTTATCAAACTTTATGCTCCTACTTGTTGTCACTATACAGCTCTTTAGGTCATAAACACTGTAAGCCTTGGATTGACTATTGTATCTAAGGAAAACACAAGTCTGAACTCTCTAATCCAACTTACCCCTTTTTTCTGTTGGACTATGAATGTAGCAGCTACATCTAAAGACTTTTAAATATTGCAATAAAGGCTTAACTTTATGTTAAGTCTGATATGGAGTCATTCCTTTCACTACTTTTGTAGGGAGCTTATTTTGAAGATAGTTGGTTATGTTAATGGCTTCTTCCCATAAATGTTTTGGAAGCTTTTTTTCAAACAACAAGCACCTAGACGTCTTTATCAAGGTCTTATTCTTCTTTTCATTAATTCCATTTTGCTATAAATCATATGATACAATAAACTGATCATATATGCTTGATTCTTCATAGAATTTATTGAAGTTACTAGCTATGTACTCTCCACCATTGTCTAACCTGATGGTTGCTATGCTGCAGCCAACTTGTTTCTTAATCCAAGTCTTGAATTTGAGAAACATGTGTATCTGGTTGCATTATCAATCAAAGTGTAAAGTATTTGCTACCATTCAAGGAAGGAATGCTCATTAGTCCACATAGGTCTGTATAGAGTAATTGTAACTTCTTGCAAAACCCCTCTCCTACATGTCGGGAATCGATCTTTGCTGCAATAATTTGATGGGAGAGATTCCACTAGAACTTGGAAACCTTAGTACTATTAAGGTGCTAAACCTATCCCACAACATGCTGATAGGGCCAATCCCGTCAACTTTTTCAAACTTGAAGGAAATTAAGAGCTTGGATCTTTCCTACAACAACTTAGACGGGAAAATGCCTCCTCAGCTTACTCAACTGTGCGAACTAGCTGTTTTCACTGTAGCAGCACAATAACTATCTGGAAAGACCCCAGAGATGGTTGCACAATTTGCAACATTTAACAATACTAGCTACGACAATAATCCTTTGCTCTGTGGACCGCTGCTGACAAGAAGTTGCGATGCACGTCCATCACCTCCATCATTGTCCAAGAATTCAGGTAAGCAGGAAGAGGAAACTGGATTGATAAGCATGGATGCATTTTATCCAAGCTTTATAGCATCCTACAGAGTGGTGCTGCCGGGAATGGCCGTTGGCAACGAGCATGGTTTTACTTCGTGGGGGAATGAATTAATAACTATTATTATTTTATTGTGGACAATCTTTCCATGTCGTCCAAGTACCGAGTTTGGCAGCCTTGTGTCTAGTCTAGATGTTATTTGTGCAGGCATTTCTCCTTTTTGTATTTTTTGAATATTATATTTAATAAGTCAGCCCTATCGATCTTTGAATATATATATTTGGTTAAAATGGTGAACATGTGACGTGGAGGACACAAGAAATAGTCACTTTTTTTGAGAAAAGGCAAGCCACCGTACATATAGTCCTTTCTAGACTCTACCGTAGCGTTAGTTTTTTCTTGAAGTGGTAAGCATAACTTAACAAATGAACAAAAATGCAAAGCATAAAATAAATGCGTAGGGGATGGAAGAAAAATTAAGAATAATATTTCAAATGTGTTTTACTTTTACAAAAATATATAAAGAGATAAATAAAACAAATTTTATTATAAAAAATAAAAAAAATTTCTTTTTATATTTTCCTAAAATAGGAAAAGACTGAAAAGAATGATTTTGAATTATTGATTGCGTCTATTTTTATATTCTTTTCAAATATTAACAAAATTCAAAATAAAAGATAAATTCATAATTAAAACTTTAAAATTATAATGAAAAGACTCTTATAAGATAATAAGAAAGAGTCTTCTCGAGTTATATTCTTAATTTTAAGTGTTTAGTAAATAATATAATATATAAGATTACAATGTAATTTATTTTATCAAAAAATTATTGGTGATATTTTTCTTTTTTAAAAAAGAAGCTAACAAGATAAAAAAAATAATAAAGTAACTAAATATGAAATAAGAAAGTTTCAATAAAAATATTTCAATTAATTATAAAATTTAGTGATACTATTTCTATTTTTATCTTTTTAATGATATTTTTTAAAATTTAATAAATACATTACATTTTAAAAAATTAATAATAAGAGAATATATCTCTTTCCTCACATAGTATATCATTACATGCGGTCAAATTTGAATTATTTATCGGGTTTGAAAAAATTATATTTAAAAAACAACTTTTTTTAGGTGAGATAGGATTTTTTTTTCTAGTATTTTTACTTTGCTGAAAGGTGGTGTGTACTAAGACTCAACTTGTTATTATTTTACATAAAGGATAAAATTTAATTTTTTGTTACTTTTTTTATATTTATTTGTAATTTAAAAAGTTATTATACTTTTAATCACATCTACTCATCCTCTCTTCCCTTCATACTTTTTGTTGTTGGTTATACTAAAGAGCAAATATATATCAATCTTCCTTTCAGGTGATGATGAAGGAGTATTGAGGTTAAGCAATCTGCACTCCCTTGATTTGAGTTTTAATAACATGAACAATAGCATTTTGTCATCTCTTAAAGTGCATTCATCTCTTAAGCATTTAAATTTTAGACACAAACAACTAGAAGGATCAATAAATGTTAACGTTTAGATATAATTTTTCTACCTATCTTAATTTTTTAGAAATTGAAGGATATATCATACATATATGATTGAGTTTAAGACGGTAAATGTTAAGTTTGTTTATGATTCTTTAGTTTCAATTCCTTATTCCTATAATTACTTGCTCTAAACAAATTGAAGGAGTTAGATCTAAATGAAAATGAGATCACAAGGTTTGTGGCTATAGGAGGTATAAATCCTAGTTTTTGTTTTTGCTTTTTTTTTTTAATTCATCCCTATCTTGATTCATTGCCACATTTAGAACTCCCCAGGCCTAAGTTTTTTGGATCAAGTTGAAGTTTCAATAGTAACATCTCTTTTAACATACATTAAGTATCTGTATGAATTTTACTATTCATAATCACTAATAAGTTTCATTTAATAATATCTCTTCGCATTAAGTTCAAGTTAGGGATTTCTTATTTTTAGCATCCTTTTTAAATACCTTGAAATGTGAGGTCATTGGAGTATTATTTTATTAAATTAGGTAAATCATAATTTTTCAAAATTTTGTAACTATTTATATAAAATGTCTATGAGGTCTTGAATATATTATATAATATTATATTTTACTTATATTTTTCTCATTATATAAAAAAGAATAAGATTTCACATTACATATTTATTTTTTAATATTATTATTATTTTTTATAAACTATATTTCTATAAACTATGTAATTTTTAAAACTTAATACTTCTATCTAAAAATGAAAATAGTTAGTTTACTACAAAAATAAAAACCAAGTGTTTCACTTAATTGAAAAGATTTATTTAATATGATCCTGCAAACTAGATTCAAATATTACTTGACCGATTAGTACTAAAAAAGGAAATGTCATTTGTCCATGAGATTAAGAGTCACTTGTATATCATACATTTCCTTTACATACTAGATAAAAAAAGATCATTATATACAGTTTTTGGCATTTACAGACAATAAAAGTTGGAGCAACTATAGTGTCCTTCACCTCAGAGGAATAAGGAGAGATGCAAGTCTCATAATGGAGCTACAATCACAACACAATTTCTTCCCAAACCTTAAATAGCCTTTACCTAACATCTTAAAATTTACAAAGAACATCATTTGGTCATTCCTTGACATCCAAAAATGTTTACATTTCTTAACTTTTAATTCTTGTTTTCACACTTGTACTTTTTATAATTTATTATTTTGCCTCAATTCAAATGTGCACGTTCGACAAAATAAGTTTGATAGATTTTTCTCACAACTGCTTATCTAGTCATATTCCCCTTGCCTAAGATCTGGAAGCACTTGGAATAGAAGACATTCCTCTAATACTTTTTAGATAAGTTCTCCTTTGGTTAATGAATACATTTTTCAAACACATGTGGAGTTCACGACAAAGAGCTTTTCTTATTCCTACAAAAGAAGACTACTCTCCTACATGTCTGAAATCGATCTTTCCTGCCACAATTTGATGAGAGAAATTCCACCAAAACTTGGAAATCTTAGCACAATTAAGGTGCTAAACCTATCCTACAACAGCCTGACAGGGCCAATCCAATCAACTTTTTCAAACTTGAAGGAAATTGAGAGCTTGGATCTTTCATACAACAACTTTGATGGGAAAATTCCTACTCAGCTTACTTAACTGCACCAACTAGAGGTTTTCACCGTGGCACACAATAACTTGTCTGGAAAGACCCCAAAGATGGTTGCACAATTTGCAACATTCAACAATAAAAGCTACGAGGAAATCCTTTCCTGTGTGGACCACCACTGACAAAAGGTCGTAATGCATGTCCATCACCTCCATCATCATCCAAGAATTCAGGTAAGAATGAAGAAGAAACTAGATTGGTAAACATGGATGCTTTTTATCCAAGCTTTCTAGCATCTTACAGCATGGTGTTGTTGGGAATGGCTGTAGTTCTATACATAAACCCGCATTGGCGACGAGCATGGTTTTACTTTGTAAAGGAATGCATTAACAGCTGTTATTATTTTATTGTGGACAATCTTCCCATGCTATCCAAGAACAGAGCTTCATAGCCTTGTGTTTAGTCTAAATGTTATTTGTATATGCATTTCTCCTTTTTGTATTTATTGGATATTATATTTAATAATCCAATATCTGAGTGTTATATATATGGTTTATAAATAAGGCTAGCACAACTCAATCAACTCAGTTTAATCGGAATTGGATTAAAAAAAAAAAAAGAAAGGGCAAGATAACGTATATATAGCTTTTTGTAGACTCCACGATGGAATGAGTTTTTATTGAAGTGATGAGCATAATTTACCCAATGAATAAAAAACTTGGTAATGACAGAAAAACACTGCATCATTTCTTTTCATATATATTTTTTTTAATTTTGAGCAATTAAAAAATACAAATTAATTAATTTAGTAAAATTACTAACATTCTCAATTCAAATTATATTTTCAAATGTCATATTTTATAAAATAAGATAACTCTAAATTTATGGTGAGATGTGTGCTGAAATTTAAATTCAATGACCCTACACACGAGTTGTTTCTTCTTTGGTTGTACTACCAGCACACACCAATATTGTAGAAAACAATCTCTTTTCTTTTTTGTTGTATGAGTTTTTTGTTTCGTAACAAAAAAAGAAAAAAAAAATATATATATATATAAGTTATTAATCTTATGAGACGGTATTAGAGAATATTATTATTATTTTAATTTAATTATCTCATATAGAGAATTTACTATCCTTGCAATAATGAGGTTAGAAAACCTACTGTCCTCTATGCTTGGGAGGGGCGGCAATCCATGGACTCGAACTCAACCAAAATTGGGGCAATTAAGCCACTCAATAAGTTGAATGGCGTCAATAAATAATTATAACGTGCACCACCCATTAGCCGTTAGGCCATCCCATTTATAAAGTGAAGATTGGTCAATTACATTAAAAAGCTCACCCCTAATTCAAACCAAGCATTCTAGCCATACTAGAAGTCTTCAATTTGGGCTTTGGAATGTTATGTTCCTTCATCAACCAATAACACAACAAAAAATTCTTCATGATGAAGAGTTCCAATGCCTCGGGCTTGAAAACAACACCCATTTTCATATTCATCTGCCCACAGAAAGAAGGACGACCATTTAAGCACACGACAGATTCAGTTTCAAACAATGTCCATTACCTGGCAAGGAACTAACAAAGCTGCAAGACGGGCCAGCTATCCCGCCCGCCAATCCAACAAGATAGATAGCCAAGGATAAATAGCATCTGAGTCTCACAAACCAGAGTCTTATATCGTGAATTCTGATAGTTCTCGTTCAAGAAACTCTTTTGGCTTAGCTAAAACAGGTTACAAGGACACATGGTAAGGTATAGGATTCAATCGCTAGTCTTTCCGCCATAACAACAACAACAAAAGAAAAAGAAAAAAAAAAGACTTACTCTAAATTCATGAAACCAATCTGACAAGACAATGACACAAGTATTACCCCATAATAGTTTGGTTTAGTTGAGTATGGACAATCTTGTTTATCTTTACTTTCTTCTATCCCGTTTTATCTGCGGAGGGAGATATTTTTATTACAATAATTTTTGAATGTTTGCTCGGTTTCGATAGATGGTGATTGGGGAAAAGTGTGTATTTTTCTATTCACCGTGTTTGTGCGTAGATTTCCAAGAACTAATGTTTGGTGAGTTCGCGTTGTTTTTAATTATTCGATCTATATCGAATGGTCTTGTTGCAGACGCTATCCGGCAATTTTACTTTCCATTTATTAATATTAGTCTGCTGGAGAATGGGATGCATGATAGAAATTTGTGGATCAAGCGCTTATCAAGGTTCATTTTTATCACCGTTTTACAACGTCAGGCCCGGCCCTTTCGTCCACCGACCTTAATTTTCTTGTACATATATTTTTTGATAAAATAAAACCCGGCCCAGTCTCCAACCGACATTCATTCCTCTCTATTGTAGAAAAAAACAGATGGTGCAATAAGAAAAGTGAAAAATTTTGGGCCACCAAAAATCAATTGTTTTGCACTCCGTTATTTCTTGTGCAGACATCTCAGTGAGTGTTCCCTGCAGTACCCGTGACTAAGAAATGGGCCAATCCACAAGCTTCCAACTAATGTGGTTTTTTATAATTTCTTATGAATGATTGAGCATGTCTAGGCCCAAATTTAGGCAGCTTGACCCTAGCAAGTCAAGAGGTCAAAAACAAAAAAGTTGATGGTGCCTGCCAGCTGCCATACAAACCAATTTTCCAGGATAGAACCCGAAGGAAACAAAGAGGGAAGAATTGACTGTTGATTGAGACTCCGCTTTCTAACTGATGTGCTTTCTATAATTTCTTATGGATGCTTGAGCTTGTCTAGGCCCGAGTTTACGCGGCTTGACCCTAGCAAGTCAAGGTCGAGGTCAAAAACAAAAAAGTTGATGTTACCTGCCAGCTGCAATGCAAACCAATTTTCCACGAGAGAACCCGAACGAAACGGGGGGGGAAGATTGGACTCTTGGATTGAGACTCTGCTTTTTTCCACAGATATGGGACCTTATATGTGAAAATACCTAAATGCACCTCCGCCTCTACCCATATATAGAAGGCCTAAACTGCTCTCAATCGCAACAAATATTATTAAGCTATAAGAGGCGCTCAGAACATACAAATGGGGCTAGTGGCTATTATTAGGTCATGGATGGTAGTGATATTGCTTTTACTTTTGTTGTTGGAGTGGGGGAGTCAGTGTCATGGTTGCTGGGAACACGAGCGAACTGCTCTTTTGCAAATCAAGCCTTTCTTCAATCGTCATGATAACTCCACCGGGTCTGGCTGGGGGATAGATGCTGATTGTTGTACTTGGGCAAGAGTCACGTGCGACGCAACAACGAAGCGAGTCACCGAACTTGATCTTTCGTTTGCTAGGGATTCGGGTTCTGGAGGGTGGTACCTAAATGCTTCTTTGTTTCTTTCTTTCAAAGATCTGATAAGTCTCAACTTGGCAGGGAACAAAATACTCGGTTGTATTGAGAATGAAGGTCATCTTTCTATAGCTCATACTCTGTTCATTTCATAAAAACAAGATAAGATGTTCGTTTCATAATCACAAAATAAAATGGATTATCTCTTTTTTTTTTGAAAAAAAAAAAAAAAGAAACTCATAGATAGGATGGTATACTCCTATACATCATTTATTGAGATATGATATTATACTTCTTCACATATCTAGGTTTCGAGAGACTATCCCATTTGGAGACACTCAATTTATCCGATAATGAATTCAACGAGAGCATCCTGTCATCTTTAAGTGGCCTTTCATCTCTGAAATCATTAGATCTATCTTACAACAGCATAAAAGGAATAGTCAATATCCAAGGTAAGATTTATGGTAATTATGTCTTTATACGGTTATAAAAATCAGGTGAAATTTTTTTTTATTTTTTTATTTTTGACAAATGTGCTTTACTTTTACAAACATATATATCATGTTAAACTTTGTAATGATTTCTCAGTTTCAATTTCTTATTCTTTGAATTACATGCTCTAAGCCAATCAGATGAGTTATATCTAACCGGAAATAAGATCACTAGATTTGCGGGTGCAGAGGTATAAATCCAAGCTTTTTTTCTAATCCATTACATCCTCTCTCATATTAATACTTTCCATTGTTTGGTTATACCCAAAAGAAAAAAAAATATATATATATATATATATCAATCTTCTCTAGGTGATTATGAAGAAGTATTAAGGTTAAGCAATTTGTGTAACCTTATTCTGAGTTTTAATAACTTAGTATTTTGTTATTCCTCAAAGGATTTTTATCTCTTAAGCGATTATATTTTGAATACAACCAATTAAAAGGATCAATAAATGTAAAAGGTAAATATGACATTTTTATCCATCTTAATTTTTAAAAAATTGAGAGATATAACATGTTAAACTTGATTATAATTTCTTAGTTTCAATTCCTTGTTCTCAGAATTACATGCTCTAAGGCAATTAGAGATGTTGGATTTGAGTGGAAATGAGATCACTAGATTTGTCGATGTAGCAGATATAAATACAAGTTCCTTTTTAATCCATTCCTATCTTGGTCCTTCATCAAAACTAGATCTCTCTTGGCCCGAGTTTCTTATATCAATTTCATATCCAAGTTATAGTATCTATACTAATATTTCTCTTAACATACATCAAGTATAAGGATAAATTCTATGTTTAATATTTTATAATATTTTATAAGTTTCTTATAATAATATCTTTTTAGATTAATTTCTAATTTAGGATTTCTTATTTTTCACATCTTTTTTAAATTTCTTGAAATGTAAGACTATTAAAGCACTTTTTTTTATTAAACTATACATATTATTAATTTTTAAAGTAATTTTGTATCTATTAATATAAAATATTTTAAAATCTTAAATATACTAAATAATACTATATTATACTTTACTTTCTCTTTTCATTTTAAAAAATAGAATATCATATTACATATTAATATTTTTATATTGTATTTTTTAATAATAATTTCATTTTTTATATTATATTTACGTAAACTATAGAGTTTTTAAGATCTAATCATTCTATTTTAAAAAAATAACGAATCATTTAATTTACAAAATAAATATATTTTTTAATATTTGATCATTGGAGTTGGATTATATAAAAGTATAGAAAAATAATATATATTTTGGGTTATGAAATATAATTTTTTTTAATTTTGAAAATTTTTTGAAGTAGACATAATAATTATAAAAGAAATAGGATTTTTTTAGAAGTATTTATGATTCAACATAGCTAAAAATATCACTTGATTGTTTCAAGTTACAAAAAGGAAATGTTACTTGTCCATGGGATTAAGAATCACTTATATATCATACATTTCTTTTACGTGTCAAAAAAAGAGATCATAATATATAACTTTTGACATTTGCAGACAATAAAAGCAGAAACAACTGCAGTGTCCTTTATCTTGGAGGATTCGAGAGAGATGCAAACTCCCCGCCGAATTTGCAATCACTACACTATTTTTTTCCAAAGCTTAAGAGCCTTAGTTTAACATTCTACAACTTACAAGGAACATCATTTGGTCATTCCCTAATATCTAAAAATACTTATATTTCTTAACTTTTAATTGTTGTTTCCGTGACTGTGGTTCATGTAATTTTTATTATTTTTCCCAAATTTGCTAGGATCCTATTTAAACAATCTTGAAGAGCTATATTTGGATGATTCTACTATGGATGATAACTTCCTCCAAAGCATTAAGGGACTAGTTTCTCTTCGATATTTGTCCATGAATTCTATAAATGGTTCCCTACTTACTCAAGGTAAATTTTATCATTTTTGCCTATTCTACAATTACTTGTTACAAATTTTTAGTTCAGTTATTAGGTAATCATATCATATTTGTAAAATAATGATATTTATGTTATTACTATTCAACCCTATGCAACAATAAATTATAAATGAAAAATAAGTTTTTAAAATTAAAAAAAAATTAAAATTTTCTAATATTAAAATTTTTAAATAATACTTTTTTATTTTTTATTTTTAATTTATTTAAGTTGGCCTCATCTGAAGAGTCTGAAAAAATTAGATCTCTCCTTGCCCACTGTTTCTATCAGTCATAAAATGTTACAGACTATTAGAAACTTAATCTCATTGGAAGATTTTTCAATGACTGGTTATCAATTGAATGACCCTATACCCAAAGGTATGATCAATCTCCCCTAAACCCCCTTGTGTGTTTGTCGTTGTATGCGTATCTCCTTAATTTTAGCTCAATTCCTTATTACCAAATAATTTTCAGGTTTATGCGAATTAAACCAGCTCATAACACTAGATATGAGCAACAATAATCTCAACGGTACTTTGCCTCCGTGTATGGCTAATTTGACATCTCTTCGGCAATTATATCTCTCTTACAATAATCTCAGCGGTACCCTGCCTCCGTGTATGGCTAATTTGACATCTCTTCGGCTATTAGATCTCTCTCAAAATCAATTCACGGGAAATATATCTCTATCTCCTCTGAGGACTTTGACATCTATTGAAGACCTAGATCTTTCATACAATCAATTCCAGGTTCCCGTGACGCTCAGCCCATTCTTCAACCATACAAAGCTCAATTCCCTGAGTGCTGGAGGAAATAATATATTTGCCGAAACAGAGCAACATAGCTCGATCCCAAAATTCCAATTAACTCTTCTCGACTTGTTTGGTTACGGATACGGCGGAACGTTTCCTAAATTCTTTTACTACCAGCACAATCTAGAATATGTTGATCTCTCGCACATCCAACTGGGTGGAGGATTTCCATATTGGCTGTTGGAGAACAACACGGACTTGTCTGAGCTCTACTTGCTTAACAATTCTCTCTCGGGACAACTTCGGTTGCCAAGTCATTCTCATACGAGTTTACAATACTTGGACATTTCAAAGAACTACTTACGTGGCCATGTTCCGACACTAATTGAAGCACATCTTCCAAACTTGAGGTATTTGAACATGTCAGGAAACGGATTCATGGGGAGAATTCCTCCTTCTATTGGTAATATGAGTTCAATGGAATACTTGGACTTGTCCAATAATGGACTATCAGGAGACGTACCCGTGCAGTTGGCTACTGGTTGCTTATGGTTACGTTTGCTCGTCCTCTCAAACAATAGGTTGCAAGGCCAAATCTTCCCAAGAAATTTTAACTTGCACTACTTGCTGTTATTGAACCTGCATGGCAATCAATTCACTGGAACCATCCCGAACAGTTTATCTAATAGTTCCTTGTTGGGTATCTTGGATCTCAGTCACAACAATATCCACGGGAGGCTCCCACAGTGGATAGGAAATATGTCTGCACTTCATGTTCTGGACCTTTCACATAATGACATCTCTGGAAGCCTACCTTCAAATTTCCCTTCAAGCATACAAGAAGTTTATTTATCTCACAATAGATTGGAAGGGCCATTGGAAAATGCATTCTATAACAGCTCTAATTTGGTGATGCTGGATCTTGGCCACAATCATTTTACCGGCAGCATTCCAGTATGGATTGATACATTTTCTAACCTTGGTTATCTCCTTTTGGACAATAATTACTTTGAAGGAGAAATCCCAATGCCGTTGTGCAGGTTGGACAAATTACGCTTGATAGATTTTTCTCACAACAACCTATCTGGTCATATTCTCCCTTGCCTAAGATGTGGAAGCACTTGGGACGTAACACCTACAATATATGGGATGTATCTTTTCTTTGGTTACTATGATAGATATGAGAATGAGACGCATCTTTCTTCCCTTAATGATTCCAAATTTCAACCATATGCAGAGTTCATGGCAAAGGGCTCTTCTTATTCCTTCCAAGGAAGACCCCTCTCCTACATGTCGGGAATCGATCTTTCCTGCAATAACTTGATGGGAGAGATTCCACCAGAACTTGGAAACCTAAGCACTATTAAGGTGCTAAACCTGTCCCACAACAGGCTGATAGGGTCAATCCCGTCAACTTTTTCAAACTTGAAGGAAATTGAGAGCTTGGATCTTTCATACAACAACTTAGACGGAAAAATTCCTCTTCAGCTCACTCAACTGTACGAAGTGGAGGTTTTCACTGTAGCACACAATAACTTGTCTGGAAAGACCCCAGAGAGGGTTGCACAATTCGCAACATTCGACAACAGAAGCTACGAGGATAATCCTTTCCTGTGTGGACCGCCACTGACAAGAAGTTGCAATGCTCGTCCATCACCTCCAGAATTGTCCAATAACTCTGGTAAGCACGAAGAAGAAACTGGATTGATAAGCATGGATGCATTTTATCCAAGTTTTCTAGCATCTTACAGCGTGGTGCTGCTGGGAATAGCTGCAGTTCTATACATAAAGTCATACTGGCGACGAGTTTGGTTCTACTTTGTGGAGGAATGCATTAACAACTGTTATTTTTTTATTGTGGATAATCTTCCCATGCTATCCAAGTACAGAGCTTGGCAGCCTTATATCTAGTCTAAATGTTGTTTTAGTATGCATTTCTCTTTTTTGTATTTTTTTAGATATTATATTTAATAAACTAGTACTGTTGATCTTAAAATATACCATCTGAGAATTATATATGTGGATAATAAATAAAACTCCTTATGTTCAGCATAACTTAATTAATTCAGTTTAATCAAAACTTGATTAAAATAGTGAATGTATGACGTGATGGACACAAAGAATAGTCAGTTGAAAGAAAGACAAGACAACATATATATAGCCTTATTCTAGACTCCACCGTAGCATGAGCTTTTCTTGAAGTGTTGAGTATAATTTACCAAATGAACAAAAAGCTTGGTAATCTTTAAATTAGGAAAAGGAGAATTCACAATCTTTAAATCTTTATAATCAAGGACAACCGTGTGTGTATGAGAGAGAATGTTTAGTATCTCTCATAAGGAGTTGATGACTTGAACAACACTCTGCAAATGCAAGTAAACAAGAAAAAAATGAGTTTGCTGGCATTTATACCAAGAAGCTTGCTGATACTGCATGAGAAGATACTGCCATACAAGAAAACAAAAAAATGCTCATCCCTAATCCACACCCAAGCATTCTAGCCATACCAGAAGTCTTCAATTCGGACTTTGGAATGTTATTTTCTTTCATCAACTACTAATACCAAACAAAAAATTTCTGCTTGATGAAAAGTTTCAATGCCTCAGGATTGAAAACAACACCCATTTTCATATTCATCTGCCCACAGAAAGAAAAAGACAAGCAATTTAAGCACGACAGATTCAGTTTGAAACTAACATGGCTGCATTACGGGCCAGCTCTCCCACAACCAATCCAACAAGACAGATAGCAAAGGATAAATGACATCTTGTTCAAGAAATTCTTTTAGCCTAGATAAAACAGGTTACAAGGACACGTGGTCAAGGCATAAGATTCAATTGTTAGTTTTTCCATCAAAAAAACGAAAAAACTCTCTAAATTCATGAAACCAATCTGACCAGACCCCACAACAGATACGCTTAGTTGAGTATGGATCATTTTGTGCCCGCATGACACACAAATACCAAAAGCTAATCCGAGGTACAATATGACCAATATAAATAATTTCGCTCTCTGTTGCACAGACACATCAGTGGGAAGGCCCATGCTGTGTCAGATAAGGTGTCAGAAATGATTCCTTCGATACGTCTGCCATTCAACTGCCGCCAATTCCGACAAATGTTTGAATACCTTAAGCGTGCCTTAGGGCTCCACACGGACTGCATCACTAAATGTCTAAACAATATCCTACATCACTTTGAGCAAGTTCCAATGCTGTCTGGAGCTTACATATAAACACAATGCTACTTTTGACATAAACTTTATGGAACAAAGAAGTGTGCAGAAGTCAGAAGTGACTAGGCAGCTCATAATGGTAATATTAAGCTCTCAAAACCAGTTCACAAAATGCACAATAGCATCGAATAGAAGTGTCATTTATTTCCAAAACTGCAAATGGACTTGTGACCATTTTTTTGGGAGGTTACATCAGAAAATTGGGCTTTTGAGTTTCTGTGGAAAATAATTGTGCTTTCTTTGACACTAAATTTTGGAACTTTTATGAATTAAGTCAATCAATCTTATTTCAGTACAACTAAAAAGTATGAATAGGCATTGAAAACAGAAAGTTAGAGAAATTTACAAATGCGAACATGATTGGAATATGAGCATAAGGGTAACCTTGGAGGCAAGAAGAAAAGGGATCCCATGCTTGTGCATAGAATTGGGCAGATATGGTAACGGAATCCGAAACTAAGGTCTGACCTGGACTATCTCCAACCGGCAACTTCGGGCTGAGAAAGATCGATATTAATGAAGTTATAGATAGTCAAATAAACAGGGTCAGGGGATCAGCAATGGGAGAATAACCCGAACAAGAACCTGGAGATGAAGCTGAAGATAGTACGGGCAAGCATGGGACTGCACATCAGAAGACTTTAACAAACAGAAAATAAGAACTTCAGAGGGCTAAAGAGTTTGCCCTTCTTGTGTAGTAATGTTCGCTTGATAGTCATCCAGTACAGGAGGTCAAAGGCCCATCTCACTGCAATTTCATGCACAATATGTGAATCAACGTTAACTCTGTCTCAGACTTTCAAAAATAAAGTGTGCCATACAAGCTAATGGAAAAAGGAATGTGGATTTACTGTCTTTCCGCAAATCGTTGAAAAATTGTGCTAATGCTGCGCCAGGAATTTTTAGATGGAGAGAGAAGGGAGGAGAGATTTTCCAATGTTTAGTTCTGAAATATTTTGTCAAAGCACTTCTCTCGTAAAGTACAGGATGAAGAAGCAGATGGCAGGAGGAGTTGACAGCTCGGACAACACAATCTGCCAGTCCAGCCTGGTTAATACCTGCTGATAGAATTTAGTTATCATTTCCTTGAGTTTCAACGGGACTGCAAAGCTAAAAAGGCTTCCCTTTTGGTTCCTTTCATTTCAGTAGATAAACGCTTGTATGCTAGCTGAGATGCTCAATGATTTGACAGCAGACAATTTCTTCAGCATCCAACGCTTTCACAAATGCCATTGATTGTTTATGACGAGGTCTTCAAATCCATCCTCCCAAGAATCAAACTGCATTGGATGAAGGAACCTCGGCGTTTTTATCTTGTTTGGTGATAAAAGAACAAGAAAAGGAGGAAGGAGATATAGAATAGAAGATTATTGGAAGGGCTCACTATTGAGGAGTCGGAGGAATTGCGGATATAAATTAAAAAAATAAAAATAAAAATAAAAAATAAAAACAACCGTGGTGGGTGTTCGATCCTTGGAAAAGAAAAGAAAAGGGAAAGGGGAACTGAGATCGCAACCCGTAGGAGAGGAGGGACTCGGACTCTGGAGAGCAGGATGGATCTCCACTCTTGCTCGCCGGCGATGAGGGTGCAGGGCGGAGCACAGAGGACCACTCGATTGCAGAGAAAGGCCGCCTTTGGAAAAACCCAAAGCAGAGAAGCCACCACATTTGCCCATTGCTTCTTGTGGGCGCAGGTGAGCCCATAAAAAAAAAGAAAGAGTCCAATAAGAAAAAGAAAGAAAGCAAAGTATGGGTAGGCCGTACGGGTGAGCATCTTCAATAATGTGAGGCCCAGCCCGGCCTTGCGCTCCACCGACCTCAATTTTTAATACTTCCCACCGAGGTTGTTTTCGAGCCCAATCAACGGAGGTTGCGCAAACATTCCAGGTTGTTCGAAGTCAAGAATACCCTTTGCCCGCTGGGTTGTAGAAATCAAGTTGTTTTTTTTTTTTTCGGGTTTTTGAGCAAAACAAGAATCCAATCCTTACCAACAAAGAATTTTTCAACTAAATGTTTTATTCCGAGATATGTACATCTATAATTTAAAAAACTATTATAATTCTAATCACGTTAACTCATCCTCTTTCACGTTAGTACTTTCCGTTATTGGTTGTATCGAAAAGCAAATATATATCAATCTTTCAAGTGAAGACGAAAAATTATTGAGGTTAAACAATATGCACTTCCTTGATCTGAGTTTTAATAACTTGGATAGTAGCATTTTGTCATCCTTAAAGGGCTCTTATCCCTTAAGCCATTAAATTTTGAACACAACCAATTAAAAGGATCAATACATGTAAAAAGTTAGATATGATTGTTTTACTCATTTTAATTTTTGAGAAATTGAAAGATACAAATAATTTAATTTGAGTCGATAAATGTAAAGTTTGGTTATCATTCTTTAATTTCAATTTCTAAGCCAATTAGAAGAGCTGAATTTAAGCGAAAATGAGATTACTAGATTTGTGGTTGCAGGGGTATAAATCCAAGTTTTTTTTTTTTTTTAATCCATTCCTATCTTAATTCATTGCCACGACTAGACCCCCACCCAAGTTTCTTGGACAAATATCTTAATAAGGTTAAAGCATCTATAGCAACATTTTTTTTAACATACAATACGTCAATATAAATATTATTTTTAATGTTTGCTAGTAAATTTTATATAATAATATCTTTTTACATTAATTTTAAATTTGAAATTTCTTGTTTTTGTCATCTTTTTTAAATTATTTGAAATGCAAAGTAATTGGAATACTCTTTTATTAAATTAGCAATTATAATTTTTCAAAATTTTATAAAATACTTTCAAATCTTGAATGTATTATATAATGTTATACTATACTTATCTTTCCCTTATTATACATAACAAAAAGGATTTAACATTATATATTAATATTTTTTAATAATAATATCATCTTTTTAAATTATCTTGCTACAAATTACAACATTTTTAAAATTTAATCTTTTTATCTAAAAAGTAAATAGTTGTTTTAGTTCACAAAATAAGTTTACTTTCCAAGAATTGATCATTAAGACTGACCTATATATAAATATAGGAAATTCATGTATATTTTGGATTACAGAGTACAAATTTTTTTTTAGACTTTAAAGAGAATTTAAAGTGTATATAATCATTATAAAAAAGTATAAAATATTTATGACAAGAACTAAGTGTTGCACTTGCAAGTTACCATATCCTGCATTGATCAAAAACAAAAACCAAGTGTTTTGTTTAATTGAAAAGGTTTATTTAATATGGTCCTACAAATTTATTTAAAATATTATTTGACTGATTAGTACTACAAAAAAGAAATGTCTTTTGCCTGTGAGATGAAGAATCACTTATATATCATATATTTCCTTTAGTTACTAGATAAAAGAGATCATTATATACAATTTTTGGCATTTATAGATAATAAAAGTTGGAGCAACTGTAGTGTCCTTTACCTCAGAGTAATTAGGAGAGATGCAAGTCCCATAATGGAGCTACAATCACTATACAATTTCTTCCCGAACTTTAAGAGCCATTACTTAACATCCTATAACTTATAAGAAACATCATTTGGTCATTCCCTGACATCCAAAAATACTTACATTTCTTAGCTTTTAATTCTTGTTTTCACAATTATGCTTCATATAATCTATTATTTTGCCTAAATTTACTAGGGTCCTACTATTTGAACAGTCCTAAAGAGATATACTTGGATGGTTCTATTATGGATGATAACTTCCTCCAAAGCATTAGGGCACTAGTTTCTTTTCGAAAATTGTCCATGCGAGGGTTAAATGATTCCTAACTCACTTAAGGTAAATTTCCACATTTTTGTTTGGTCCAAAATCACTGATCTTATGCTTACAGTAATAGTTCTGCCTCCAAATAATCGAATCATATTTTATTTATATTGGACCCACATCATCGACATCCGTAAAACACTAAAATTTATATTATTACCACTAATGGTGAAAAACAAAATACATATAAAAAGAATATAAAAATTTAGATAATTTGTAATTTAAATGTTATTAATAACTATACTAAAATTTTATTATTTAAAATTTTTAAATTATATAATAAATATGTTTTATGAAAAAATATCTAACAATTTTTATATAAAAATAAATTACATATTTACACTATTTTAAATTTTATATTTAAATTAATTTAATTTTATAAAATAATAGGTTAAAAAACAAATAATTTTTTTAAATTTAAATAAATAATAACTCATAATTTTACTTTCCATAATCTTTTATATATTCTTTAATTTGTTTTGTTTTCATTTAATTTTATTAGGTTGGTCTTATCTGAAAAGTCTGAAAATACTAGACTCGACTTCCATTATTACTCTTAATCATAGAATGTCGTAGACCATTGGAAACTTAATCTCACTAGAGGATCTTTCAATGTTTGATTATCAATTGAGTGGCCTTATGCTCATAGTTGAAGGTACGATCAATCCCCCTAAACCCCTTTTGTGTCTATTGTTACATGCGCATCACCTTAATTTTGGCCAAGTTCATTATTACCAAATAATTCTCAGGTTTATGTGAATTAAAGCAGCTCAAAAACTTATACATGAGCAGAAATAATCTCAGTAGTACCTAGCCTCCATGTATAGCTAATTTGACATTTCTTCCGCTGTTAGATCTCCCTTACAATCAATCGACAGGGAATATATCTTTATCTCCTTTGAGGACTCTAAAATCCCTTGAATCCCCACATCTTTCACCCAACAAATTCTAGATTCCAGTGACACTCAGCCCATTCTTCAATCATAAAAAACTTGATTCCTAGTTTGCTAAAGGAAATAATATATTTGCTGAAATAGAGCAACATAGTTTGATCCCAAAATTCCAATTAACTTATCTTTACTTGTCCCGGTGGAATGTTTCCTAAATTCCTTTACTAAAATTTAAAATATTTTGTTCTCTTGTACATCCAACTAAGTGGAGGATTTCCATATTGGTTGTTAGAGAACAACACGGACTTGTGGATAGTTAACTTGATCAATAATTCCCTTTCAGGACAACTTCAGTCGCCAAGTCTCATATGAGTTTACAATACTTAAGACATTTTAGAGAATTGCTATGTGGCCATGTTTCGGCACTAATTGGAGCACATCTTCCAAACTTGGTGGTATTTAAACATGTCAGGAAACAGTTTCATTGGGAGAATCCCTCTTTCTTTTGGTAATATAAGTTCAATGGAATACTTAGATTTGTCCAATAGTGGATTATTAGGAGAGGTGTCTGTGTAGTTGGCCACTAGTTGCCTACATTTAAGTGCACTTGTCCTCTCAAACAATAGTTTTCAAGGCCAAATCTTCCTAAGAAATTTCAACTTGTATGACTTGCTGTTATTGAACCTACATGGCAATCAATTTGCTGGAACCATCTCGAATAGTTTATCTAATTGTTCCTCATTAATTGTTTTCAATTTTAGTCACAAATGTCAAAGGAAATGATGACATGTTCTAATTTAGTTATAATCTTTTCACTAATTGCTCAATCTCAATTTTTGTCAGTTGTAATCTTTTTACCAATTGCTTAATCTCCATCAGTTATAATTTCTCAATCTCTGTCAATTACTTAATCTCCGTTAACTAAAATCTCTCCACCAATTGCTCAATCTCTGTCAACTATAGTTTTTTTACCAATTGCTCACTAATTAAGATTAATTCTTTCCAAAGAGAAGATATTATAATTATATCTTATATTAATGATATAATTTTAACTTGTACTATAAAAAATATTGCACTGCACAACTGATATATGACTAAAAATATTTATAAAATTCTATCAATAAAATACAATTTTCTCATATGTAATAGCCATCTTCTTTCATCTTGTTAGTATAATTCTTTACATGGTATTAGAGTTATTTCTTGCAAAAGCATAAATGTTAAATCAATCAGATTCACCCATTACCCTATCTTCCTAAAATGCAAACCTCATCAACAATACTACCCCACCATGTCTTTTTATCCCTCTTACAGGAAGCTCATTCGGGTTAATCATATGTCCTGTAGTTGGTATCAAATTGATTAGAGATAATTATATCATATGGAAGACACGTCTCCTCCCCTTTTTTAGGGTAAGTTAACTGCTGTCAATTATGGACGGAATCGAACCATGCCCTTTATACACTATCACTGGAATTGGTGAGAATGGTGCCACCAAAAGTTTACCAAATCCAGCATATGAAATATGATTTACCTGAGATTAAATTGCCTTGGGGTGGATTCTCAATTCCATAGCTGAAAATATCGTTACACAGCTCTTTAATTTAGGCACTTCAACAGTCATATGGTTCTTCTTAGCTCCTCGATTGGTGAGAACATCTTCTCACAAGAATACCAAAGTTACTTATTTAGAGGACTCGAGGTAGAATATCAAAGTTTAGTAGTATTGATCTTTGTTCAAAGTCATTACCAATCACTCATACATGAGTCTTTACATGGACTGCTCTTAGTTCATGAGGCATGCCCTAACTTGCTTGAGCTAATCATTTCCACTCCTGCACCATTCATGACGCGAATAGCACACCAAGCGGATAGATCATCACAACAATTTTTTTTTCTCATGAGGATTAGTCATCACAGTTTGGGCAATAAATTTCATAAAGTGAGCAACAATTTGGCCCATGAAATTTAACCTTAAATTGCTCATCAAATGCAAACAATTACAAAAATCAAAGGAGAGGTAACATTCATTGTCAACTTTGCAATTGTTTTGGCCATTAAGCCAATGTGTGTTGTGATTGTAAACCTCCACCATAATCTTTAGGCTTGGTACTCTAGCTCCACATTGTTGAAATTCCACCACCACCGTTAGTATTTTCATATTCATGGTATCTAAATTCTAGTGCCACACACCATGTCACAAACAATCCATCTCAATTATTCACCTTTCAGCCCTAAATAGACAACCAACATGTCACTATAGGAAATGGGTCTAACCTCTCAATAACTCATATAGGTACTTTTGTTTTTGAAAATTTTCATCTCTCTAATGTCTTAGTTATTCCCTCTATAAAGAAAAACTTACTTTCAGTATGTCAATTTTCCCAGGAAAATAACTGTGATTTCATTTTCTCACCTGATTGTTTTTTTATGAAGTGTCGTTGTATGGGCAAGATTCTCTTCCAAGGGAACCTTAATTAGGGACTTTATTAATTGTTGGGTCAATCTAAGTTTTCTCTTTCAATTTATTACTTGTCTCAATCTAACTTTCTTATTCACTAGCACCATCTTTTAGGCCATAATGCATATTCAACTATTTCTTGCATATTTAACCCTTAAAACAACTAAGGAAGCTAAATCAACCTTAAAGGGTAACAAAATATATCTTAATATAGGCCAAAACTTTATTAATTGTATAAGTATGCCAAATTAGGCTAATTTAAGTAATTGTGAAGAGTTAAAGTAGCAAAGTAATGGAATTAATGAGTTAGACCTATCACAATGTTTGAAAAATGGAGGGTAAGGAGTGGACTAGTCATAAAATTAGTTATAAGACCAATTTGCTACTAAAAGGTTGGATTGGGACTGATTATGAGCCAATTGGTGAATTAGTTTGATATTGGATGTGTGGCTCTACAAATCTGACTAAACCAACCTTGATTTGTTTACTATTAACTTATTTATGAAGCTTTTCTAATTTTTAGGGTTAGGGTTATTACTTTAACGTATAAATAAGCTTGATTCTATTATTAAAAGAGATCATTAATGAAAAAAAAGTGAGAAATTTCTTTTTTGGTTCTTCATTAAACTTTGCAAACTTACTAAGATTGCTGTCTTGTGGAGTTCCAACTTGATTTATTACTTCCAAATCCCTTTTTTTGAATTGTGGTATTTATATCCTTCTTTATACTTTTGGTTCATGTTCCTTTGACCATTAAGTTTAGGTTTATACCTTAAGTTCATATTTCATTGAACACTATGTCAAGGTTTTACTTTTGTTAAACCTAATTTAACTTTTTTAAGGTTTTAAAATCCTTATTTTATTTGTAGGTTTTGATTGTACTCTTTTAAGGTTCACATTAGTTGTTATCAAAATTATAGGATTTAAATCAGGTTTGCTTTTCTAAATTTGAGTTTTTCTCTTGTTCTTTTTCTTAGTTGCCTTTTATAATCTTTTGTTCTTTAAATCCACTAAATACTAGATTATCTTTTCTTATCTTTAAATTCATGCAAAAAAAAAAAAACAAAGAAAACATAAATGAAAAATGAAAAAAAATCCACTATAAAACAATAACTTAATGGTTTGGTCAGACTAGATATAATGACAACCTAGTCCTTTATCTTGACTCTACTTTCATAATCTATTTTCTTATTCTATTGTCTAATTACTTGTTTCCTTTGAATCTACTTCCTTAAATTTATTTTCCTTGATGTCCCTTTTTTTGTTTTCTAATTTCTTGTTTTCCATTAGGTCAATTATGTCCTATTTATTTTATTTTGTGAGTTGGTTCACTTAAAATTAATCTTCTAAATTTAGCTTGTTTAGTTTCTTAAATAGCTAAAAAAGGAAGTTAAGAGTGGTAAAGGCAATAGTGTGAGCTTATTATAAGAAAAGCCATTAAAGAAAAGTAAAATGTTGAGTAATAATAATTGAGAAAAATATATAAAGGAGTGTGTGTGAGATTATTTCTAGTGTTATTAGTATAGGTTATGATGAGAATCGTGAAGATGAGGGGTGGAAGGTTTCAATAGATGTTAGAGGTCCATTGCACATTCCAGAAAGCCCAATAACACAAGTTAGAGCTTCACTAGATGAAAGAGGTCCATTGCACATTCCAGAAGGCACAATAATATGAGCTAAAGCTTTAATGGATGCAAGAGGCCCATTGCACATTCTAGAAGGCACAATAACACGAGCTAAAGCTTTAATGGATGCAAGAGGCCCATTGCATGTTCCAGAAGGCCCAATAACATGAGCTAGAGCCAAAAAGATTAAATAAGCACTAAATGGGCTGATTTAGGACATTCAGGCCAACCAAACTTCAAATGGTGTGAATTCAAGTTTTAAAGAGGGTTCAAGCCTAATTAATATAATTTGAATACTTAATAGGTTAGACTAAGTAATAACATTCACTCTTAAATAGGAGTTCAATGTATCTGCTAGAACTTGTCTAAAATTCCTCCAAAATAAGGATTTCTCCTAAGTAGGAATTTATGCCTCTTTAGGATTGTTATCTTAGCCTATAAATAGGCACCCTTTGTAAGATCTATAAATCAGACAACTTTAAGTGAAATAGAAAGCGAGAGTTTTTCTCCTTTGGTTCTTTTGAGAACTAAAGAACTTATCAAGAGGTTCTTTTTCTTGTGGCGTTCAAATCGACTTATCACTCCCAATTCCTTTCTTTTCTGAAGTGTGGTGTCCATATCCTTCTTTAATACCCTAGGCTCGTGTCCCTTCGAATATTAGGTTTAAGGTTTTTGTTACTAAACTCTGATTTAGCTTTCCTGGTTGTTCTTTGATTCCTTGTGTGCGTTAGGTCCCTAAGCCACGTCTTTTGGGGGTTTTCTGCATTAGTTGGTATCAAAGCCAGGTTCTAAATTAGGTTGAATCCACTCACTCTTTAATTTTTTACCTTGTGATTTATTTATTTTGGTTCAATTTGTCTATTATGTGCATTACAATTCAAATGCACAAATCTGTTTGTTTGCAATCCTTCTCAACGTGCTAATTTCAATTCCAATTGTTGTATCTAAGTGTTCTACTGTTGTTTTGTGTTAAGCAAAAAAAAAAAGGAAAAAAAAAACAAAAAGAAGGATCAATGAAAAAAAAAGAAAAAGAAAAGAAGAAGAAAATAAAGAAAACATCAATTTCAAGTTATTGATAAAGTTAACAATTTGGTCAAATTGGCCACAATAATAACAAAATTTTCTTACTCAACTCCAATTTTGTCATCGATTTTCCTGTATTGGTACCCAAGTTTGTCCTCTAAATTTAACTATCCATATCCTGATTTTTGTGAGTTTAGTTCATTAAATTCGTTTGCCTTGATATCCGTTTTCATTTTTTGATTCCTTGTTCTCCAATTTGTTCAATTCTGCGTCATTTATCTTATTATGTTCAAAATCAATACTTTTGATCTACCTTCTTTTGTTCTTTATAAAGCTGAAAGGAGAAATCCGAGTGGTAAAAGGTAAGAGAGAAAGTTCATATAAAGAAAAAGCCATAAATAGTGTAAATACGAGGGAGTGTGACACCTTTTTTTGAGTTAAACATGTGAGGGAGTGCTCTGTGAGGTATCTTATAATTTTGTGTAGAAGCAAAACTATGACATCTAAAGACAAAGGTGCAGCTCATAAGGGAGCTGGTGATGTGTCCTTTATGATCAAAGCTATGCAACAACAATTTGAGTGTATGAATACCAAATTTGATGATATGAGGGAGAGGATGGAGGAGCAATCTAATACTATAGTAGAGTTGTAAAGGAGGCATGGGGAATATGAGGCTCTTAAAGCAAAAAGGCAGTTGAGACGTGCCTATGACCATAAAGATGATGTAGAAGATGATGAAATTGACGATCAAACTACTGTGGTCAAAAGTGCTAACAATAAAAGGGATCAAAGAGAATTTGGGAGGCAAGGCACCTATGACCATAATTTAGGCAGTATTAAAATGACAATTCCTCCATTCCAAGGTAAGAATGATCCTGATACATACCTAGAATGGGAGAAGAAGGTTGAATTGGTTTTTGACTGCCACAACTATTCTAAGGAGAAAAAGGTAAAGCTTGCTGCAGTTGAATTCACTGATTATGCTATTATTTGGTGGGATCAACTTGTTTTGACTAGGATAAGGAATCATGGGCGGCCTATTGATACATGGGAAGAGATGAAGGCTATCATGAGGAGGAGGTTTGTCCCTAATCACTATTATAGGGAGTTGTATCAAAGGCTGCAAGGGCTTACTCAGGGCACCAAAAGTGTGGAGGACTATCACAAGGAGATGGAGATCACCATGATTAGGGCGAATGTAGAAGAAGATAGAGAAGCAACCATGGCTCGATTTCTGCAAAGGCTAAATAGGGACATAGCAAACATGGTTGAATTACAACACTATGTAGAATTAGAAGACATGATGCACATGGCCATAAAAGTTGAAAGGCAACTCAAACAAAAGGGTTCCACATGGTTTGGGCAGAACTCGGGATCAACCTCATCTTGGAAGCCAAATTGGAATAAAAGGGATGATATGGCCAAACATAAGTCCAAAGTCGAGCTATCCAAGTACAAGAATATGGGTTCTAGTAAGGAGGTAAGTAATTCTGACTCTCGACTAAGTAGAAATAGAGATGTTAAATGGTTTAAGTGTTTGGGCAGGGGTCACATTGCATCTCAATGTCCAAATAAGTGTGCAATAATCTTCAGAAGTAATGGTGATGTTGAAATTAAAAGTGAATTAGATGATGATTCTATGCCATCATCAGAGGGTGAAAGTGATGGAGAGGAGTATCCGGTTAATGGAGTAGCTCTTGTTATAAGGAGAACATTGAATGTGCAAGTAAAGGAAAAAAATGAGGTGCAACGAGATAACATCTTTCAGATGAGGTGTCTCATCAAAGATAAGGTATGTAGTATGATTATTAATGGTGGGAGTTGCACTAATGTTGTTAGCATAACTATGGTTGAGAAGCTGGATTTACCTACTATGAACCATCCTGAGCCATATAAACTTCAATGGTTGAATGAGAGTAGTGAAGTCAAGGTAAATAAGTAAATGCTCATATCATTTTCTATCGGAAGGTACCATGATGAAATTTTATGCGATGTTGTACCTATGTATGTGGGCCATATTTTATTAAGAAGACCATGACAATTTGACATGTGAGTTATGCATGATGGCTTCAAGAATCGATATTCCTTTGTAATGAATGAAAAACCTATCACTCTTGTACCATTATCACCTCAACAAGCTTATGAGGATCAATTAAGGATTAAAAATGAGAGTGAATTGAAAAGGAAGATTGATAAAAGAGAAAAGAGAGGAGAAAACGTGATGACACAAGAGAAACATAATAAAAGAGAGTTTCTATGCAAAAGAGAGTAATGTCAAAAGAGCATTCTATGCCAAACAACCTATGATCGTACTTCTGTACAAGGAGGCTTATTTTAACACTAACAAGTTTGACCCATCTTTGCCTAGTGTTGTTGTTACTCTATTGTAGGAATTTGAAGATGTATTCCCTGACGATGTTCCAAGTGGATTGCCATCTAATAGAGGAATTGAGTATCAAATTGATTTCATCCTAGGTGCATCCATCCCTAACCGGCCAATATATAAGAGTAATCCTGAGGAGACAAAGGAGCTTCAAAAGCAGGTTGAGGAGCTTATTTCTAAAATATATGTGAGAGAAAGCATGAGTCCATGTGCTATTCCTATCCTACTTGTACCTAAGAAAAATGGGACTTAGAGGATGTGTGTTGATTATCGAGCAATCAATAAAATCACTGTAAAATATCATCACCCCATACCTAGATTAGATGACATGTTGGATGAATTGCATGGTTCCTGTGTCTTTTCTAAGATTGATTTGAAAAGTGGATATCATCATATTAGGATGAGAGAGGGAGATGAGTGGAAAATAGCTTTCAAAACTAAGTACAGTTTGTATGAATGACTTGTTATGCCATTTGGTCTCACTAATGTACCAAGCACTTTTATGCGACTAATGAATCATGTTTTGCGTCCATTCATTGGTAAATTTTTGGTTGTGTATTTTGATGATATTTTGGTCTATAGTAAAACCCTATAAGAGTATCTTGATCATTTAGGTTCTATTGTAAGTGTTTTATGTTATAAGAAATTGTATACTAACTTAAAGAAATGTTCCTTTTGTACTAATCAGATCACATTTCTTGACTATGTTGTGAGTTCTAAAGGTGTTGAGGTTAACGAGGAAACAGTTAAGGCAATTTGTGATTGGCTTACACCTAAGTCAATTAGTGATGTGCGTAACTTTCATGGTCTAGCTAGTTTTTATAGACGCTTTGTTAAGGACTTTAGCACCATTGCTGTACCACTCACTGAGCTTATCAAAAAGAACACGAGTTTTAGGTGGGGTAGTGACCAAGACAAGACTTTTAATTGTATCAAGGAAAAATTAAGTTCTGCACCCTTACTTGCTTTACCTAACTTTACAAAAACTTTTGAGATTGAGTATGATGCTTCAGGTATTGGCATTAGAGCTGTTTTGATGCAGGAAAGACACCCAATTGCTTACTTCAGTGAAAAGCTAAGTGGAGCAAGCCTTAATTATCCTACTTATGATAAAGAGATGTATGCATTGGTACGAGCTTTAAAGACATGGCAACATTACCTTTGGCCTAAGAAGTTTGTCATCCATACGGACCATGAATCGTTAAAGCACTTGAAGGGACAAGGAAAGTTGAACAAAAGACATGCCAAGTGGATTGAATTCATTTAGACCTTTCCTTACAACATTAAATATAAACAAGGTAAGGAAAATGTGGTAGCTGATGCATTATCTCACAAGTATGCCCTTATCTCTACACTTACTGCAAACTTATTAGGATTTGAACATATTAAAGAGTTATATGTGAATGATCCGGACTTTGCTAATGTGTATGGAGCATGTGAGAAGTCAACCTTTGAGCAGTTTTATAGGCATAAGGGTTTTCTTATTTAGAGAAAATTGTTTATGCATGCCTATGAGTTCTTTAAGGGAGTTGGTTGTAAGAGAAGCTCATGAGGGTGATCTAATGGGTCATTTCGGAGTTAGGAAAACCCTAGATGTCCTAAATGAACACTTCTTTTGGCCACGCATGAAACAAGATGTTGAGAGGATATGTGAGAAATGCATAACATGCAAACAGGCTAAATCTAGATTTTTACCCTATGACTTGTATACCCTTTTACCCATACCTAGCCATCCTTGGGTTGATTTATCCATGGATTTTGTACTAGGATTGCCACGAACAAAAAGGGGTAGGGATTCTGTCTTTGTTGTTATTGATAAATTTTCAAAGATGACACACTTCATCCCATGCCATAAAACTGATGATGCAAACAATATGGCTGACTTATTCTTTAGAGAAGTAGTACGTTTGCATGGTATGCCATGAAGCATTGTTTTAAACAGGGATACAAAGTTCTTAAGCTACTTCTGAAAGACTTTGTGGGGTAAGTTAGGTATTAAGGTATTGTTTTCAACTACTTGTCATCCACAAACTGATGGGCAAACTGAGGTGGTTAATTAAACTCTTTCTACTCTTTTGCATGTTATTATTCGAACAAATTTGAAAACATGGGAAGATTGTTTACCACATGTTGAGTTTGTGTATAATAAGAGTGTTCATTCTACTATTAGCTACTCTCCATTTGAAATTGTATATGGTTTTAATCCGTTGACTCTTTTGGATTTGGTACTTATACCTGTCAATGAGTATGCTAGCGTTGATGGTGAACACAAAGTGGACATGATAAAAAAATTGCATGAGAAGGTGCGATAGTATATTAAAGAATGAACTGAGCAATACGCATCCCATGTCAATAAGGGACGAAAGAAAGTGGTTTTTGAACCTAGTGATTGGGTTTGGGTTCATATGTGCAAGGAACGATTCCCAGCTCAGAGGCATTCAAAGCTACAACCTAGAAGAGATGGTCCCTTCCAAGTTGTAGCATGAATTAATGACAATGCTTATAAGTTGGACCTTCCTGGTGAGTATAATGTGAGTGCAACATTTAACATTTCTGACCTTTCCCCTTTTGATGTAGGTGATGATTTGAGGGTGAATCCTTTTGAGGAAGGGGGGAATGATGAGAATCGTGGAGATGAGGGGTGGAAGGCTTCAATAGATACTAGAGGTCCATTGCACATTCCAGAAGGCTCAATAACACAAGCTAGAGCTTCACTGGATACAAGAGGTCCTTTGAACATTCCAGAAGGCCCAATAACATGAGCTAAAACTTCAATGGATGCAAGAGGCCCATTACATGTTCTAGAAGGCCCAATAACATGAGCTAGAGCCAAAAAGATTAAAGAAGTACTAAATGGACTGATTTAGGACATTCAGGCCAACCAAGCTTCAAATGGTGCGAATTCAAGTTTTAAAAAGAGTCCAGGCCTAATTAATATAATTAGAATACTTAATGGGTCATACTAAGTAATAACATTCACTCTTAAATAGGAGTTCAATGTATTTGCTGGAACTTGTCCGAAATTCCTCCAAAATAAGAATTTCTCCTAAGTAGGAATTTGTGCCTCTGTAGGATTGTTATCTTAGCTTATAAAGAGGCACCCTTTATAAGCTCTAGAAATCAGACAACTTTGAGTGAAATAGAAAGCAAGGATTTTTCTCCCTCGGTTCTTTTGAGAACTAAAGAACTTATCAAGAGGTTCTTTTTCTTGTGGCGTTCAAATCGACTTATCATTATCAATTCCTTTCTTTTCTAGAGTGTGACGTCTATATCCTTCTTGAATACCCTAGGTTCGTGTCCCTTCAAATATTGGGTTTAAGGTTTCTGTTACTAAACTCTAATTTAGCTTTCTTGGTTGTTCTTTGATTCCTTGTGTGCGTTGGGTCCCTAAGCCATGTCTTTTTGGGGTTTTCTGCATCAGGTTAGCAACATGACTTTGAAAGATAAAAGAATAAGTAAGAAAGGTAGGAAAGATGATTTATTCATGCTCCAAGCTATACAACAATACTTTGAGTAAATGAATGTTGTTTTTAGTGAGATAAGAGATCAAATGGAAAGGTAATATGCTATTGTTGTTGATTTGTAAAGGGGACAGACACGGGAATCACCCAATGCACAAAGGTAAGAGAGGTGTAATCATTACAATGACTATAATGATGATGAAGATGATGATGCTAATTCTGATGATCTAGTTACTTTGGTTAAAATCAGTAATAATAGAAATAATTAAAGAGATTTTAGGAGGCAAGACCCCTATAATTGTGATTATGGAAGTATTAAAATGAAAATTCCTCTATTCCAAGGGAAAAATGATCCTAAAACCTACCTAAAATGGGAGAAGAAAGTTAAGTAGGTCTTTGACTACCACAACTAGTCTAAAGAGAAAAAGGTAAAACTAATTGCTATTAAATTTACTAATCATACTATTATTTAATGTGACAACTTATTTTGACTAGGAAAAGGAATTATGAGAAGCCTATTAATACATAGGAGAAGATGAAGGCTATCAAAAGAAGGAGGTTTATCCCTTAACACTATTATAAGGATTTGTACCAATAATTGCAAGGGCTCACTTAAGGCACTAAAGGAGATGGAGATTGTCATGATTCAAGCTAATGTGGAGTAGGAAAGAGCAGCAATAATGACTCAATTCTTATAAGGGCTTAATCGAGAGACATTGTCACCATGGTTGGTTTATAACATTACATAAAGTTAGAGGACATTTTGCACATGAAGATAAAAGTTAAAAAGTAGCTCCAATAGAAGTGGTTTACACAGTTTGGATCAAATTCAGGTTTCATTTCATCTTGGAAGCCTAATTGGAATAGAAGGGTGGAGATGGTTGATTACAAGCCCAAGGCTAAATTTGTACAAGAGTGTGGAAGTGTGTTATAACAAAAAAAAAAAGGTAATTCTAATTCCTAACCTAGTAAAAATAGAAATGTTAATTGTTTTAAGTATTTAGGAAGGTAACATAATGCATCTTAGTGTCCAAATAAGCATATAATGGTGTTGTAAGGCACGGGTAATATTAAGACAAAAAGTGACTTTAATGATGACTCTATGCCACCATTGCAAAATATAAGTGATGGAAAGGAGTATCCAGTTGAGGGAGATGTGTTGTTGGCTAGACGAGTATTGAGTGCACAAGCCAAGGAAGATGATGAAGTCCAAAGAGATAATATGTTCCATACATAGTACCACATAAAAAATAAGGTATGTAACATGATTATTAATGCAAGTAGGTGTATAAATGTAGCTAATATTAATTTGGTTAAAAATCTTAATTTAACTACCATGAAGCACCCTAAGCCAAATAAGTTTCAATGGTTGAATAAATGTAGAGAGGTTAAGGTAAATAAACAGGTGTTAGAATCAATTTTTATTAGGAGATATATTAATGAGGTCTCATGTAATGCAGTACCAATGCATGCTAGGCATATTTTGTGGGGGAAGACCATGACAATATGATTGACGAGTAATACATGAGGGGGGTTTAAGAATAAGTACTCTTTTGTAATAGATGATAAACTTATTACTCTTATACCTTTGACACCTTGGTAAGTTTATAAAGATCAATTAAGAATTGAAAAAAAAAAAGTGAGAGAAAAATAGGAATTGACATCAAGGGGACAAAAAGGAATATAAAGGAGAGAAAAGAGATGAGACCAAGAGAAAAGAAGGAAAAGGGCAAGAAAGAAAATATAAGAGTTTCTATGTAAAAGAAAGTAATGTTAAAAGAGCTTTTTATTCAAAATAACCTATGATTGTATTTTTATACAAAGAGGTTTATTTTAATACTAATAAACTTAACTCCTTTGGCTTAATGTTATTATTTCTCTTTTATAAGAATTTGAAGATATTTTTCTCCAAGAACCAAGTGACTTGTCACTATTGAGGGGAATAAAATATTAAATTAAAATTCATCCCTACTACAATAATTCCAAGTTGACCAACCTATAATAGTAATCTAGAGAAGACAGAAAAGTTTTAAAGGAAAGTTAAGGTGTTTATGGCAAAGGGTTATATGAGTGATTATCTTAAGATTGCTAGAATTAATTATACTTTTAGAGTGAATTTGAAATTAAAAATTTAACTGTTGGGCTTATTGGGTTACAATGCCAATAAAATTTTACACTCAATACTGATATATTCATTTCATGTTGCCGATAAGTAAATACTCAATCTCTCCTCAATATCTTATTATGCAGTTTATATAATATAAGAATATGACAAATTTGTACAGTAAAATTATCTTAATTTTATTTCTCATGTTTATCTTGTACATATATGTCCAAGGATCAAGTTGGACCACCGTGCGTGTACCATTCGTTGCAAACGTCTTCCGTGTCTTTGGACGTAGATGGGCCATTCACAGTAGTTTATTAGTCCAATCCCATGAATATACATCCAGTAGTTTATGAACTCAAACTCTCCGCACGTTTACGATCTCTTTGTTACCAGTACCGGAAAATTCTCGGGAAATTTTGTCGACTCCAAAATAGGGCTGTGAAATTCGTTACCTACTCTCGTTTTATCTATCACATATCCAAACATCCGTTACTGTCGACCTACGTAATGGTTTCGGAACGAAAGGTAACGCTCCAAAAAGCAGAAATATATATATAGTTGCTGGGGCTGAGTTTGAGTTCCCGCACTACTGCTCGCCCCCTAATAAACGGAAAGCCATCCAATTGGAATGTGATGCTGCCAGAAATTCAATGCCAATCAAGTTGTTCGTCTTATTGCGAGTGCCTACGGTGATAAAAGCAAGTCCTTTATCCCGATAAACATTGTCTTTGACTGACCTCTCTCTCTCTCTGTGTCGAAAATGTGTGTGTGAGAGAGAAGATGATCGTGATCATACGCAAACATACGACATGTGAAAGTCACACTCGTAACTAATCATGCAACCAAAACATTAGTTAAGAGAATAATAACATGGTGATCATAGTATTTAATTGCAAAATATTAGTTAATTCAAAAATTATAAAATTGCTCCATTTTCCTTGCATCCTTAGCTATGATGCATGGACATGCATATTGATGTGATACCATACAAATATAAAAACACATATACTTTTAAAATTATAGTTAAGAGAATAAGAGTATAGTAAATTATATATATTTGAAATTGAGAGAAAATTGATGAAATATTTATACGGTTATGTTTACTTAATTTTAAAAATATAATTTTTTTTTTGTAAATTTTCCTTGTTTATAGTATTTAAAATCAATTTAATAGTTATTTTATATTTTTTAAAATATTTTAATAAAATTAAAATTTTAACATATATTTAATTTATTTAATTTTCTCAATTATGGACTAGCCTTTATTACAATTTATCTAATTTTTATTAACAATTTTTATAGATTTCCAAAATTTGTACAATACAAATACTTATAATTAAAAAATAGTAAAAAATTAATTTCTAAAAAAACAAATTAATCTTAAATTTACCTTTTTATCTTAAAAAGAAATACCCATAATTTTTTTATTGTTTTCCCTTCTTGTTGTTTTTTCTTTTAAAAGGAAAAATTACTCTTAAATGTATTTTTTAAAAAAAAAATACTCAGAATTTAATTATTTTTTATTTTTATTTAAATAAAACACAAATAAAAATGTATTTTTTAATAAATATGATAAATTCACACATCAACATTTTCTTAATTTTTTAGTTTTCTTAGTATAATCTTGTAATTTTTAATATTTAACATTAAGTTAATAATTATTTTATAATTTTGTTAATATTTTAATAAAATTAGAGTTATTATTGCGAGGTTAGTGTATCCTCCTTATAGGTATGGTTAAATAAAAAATATAATGAATGACTCTGAGTTGGATTGACATGAGTAATTACTAACATTCCTATGATATCAATTTTTCCCTAATTGAAGAAAAAAAACTAACTATGTATTTAACTTTTTATGTTAGGCATATGCTCGCATTTCACGCAATTTTTTAATTCTTTTAAGCATATGAGACAAAAATTATTTGTAATTAATTATTATTATGATTTATTATTTACTTAATTATTTAATATACATAAGACATTGCAATTGATGAAAATCTATTCTTAAAATATTTCCAATACAAGTATAGTAATAATGGGTATAAATTTTTATAAACTGCGTTAATATTTATGCATTATTTGCAACTTTAGCTTACTGGTAGTGAAAATATTACATCAAAAAGGTATAAATGCTTTCGCACAAGGAATAAGGTAAATACTCTTACTTTTTGTTTTTTAAACACATCAATAAGAGCTCAAAACAAGTACTAGTAAGCAAACTAATTTTATTGTTTGACTATAGTCATTGTTTGGTCTATCACTTTTAATGTATTAAAATTGTATTTTCTTGTTCTCTTTTTTTTTTTAAATAAAACTAATCCAATTTGTTGCAAAAAAAAAAAAAAAGGTATGTAATGAAAGCAAAGTCCTTCATTAAAATGTAAATCTCATTTGCTACATAAGTTTAGCAACACATTAAAAAAATAATTTCTTGGAGGGAATTTAACTTTTGAATAAGATATAGTTAACAAGACATGTATAAGGTGAGGAAGAAAATCCGGTTATTGGGTTATAGATAAGGGATGGAGTATCAAAAACAAGAGGAGAATATGTAAGTGTTGAGTGCAAAATTTTATTGTTTTTGTAACCCAATTAGCATAACAGCAAAATTTTTAGTTAATAAATATCTTTTATTCAAATAATTATATTATATACTTTAACTTAAATTTTTTCAATTACCACATCACATTTAACTTTAATATATTATTATAAAGTTAACAAAGATACTATTTAACATAATAATGTTTTGTAAATCATATGCTGAAAAAATTTTAATTTTTTAAAATATTTATATATGTGTGTGTATTGTATCTAACATATATTTTATTATCATATTTAAGAGTATATATATGTTCATATTTGTATTTATATTTTATCTAATATTTTTTAAAATTATATCATTTAAATCTAATTATTATGATGAGATTTTATATTAATTTAATCAAACATTAAGTTGATATTGTGAAAACTCTGGTGATTATTATCATGATGTGCCATAACCAATTAATTTTACCACCAAGCATATGGATATGGATTCATGTAGAAGAAATTTATTTTGTTGATTCTTATATTCTATTAATTCAAAAATCAACAATTCATTGTGTTTTATAACCTTTCTAAAGGTGCTTGTGAATGAAAAGTAGCAATTATTTGTGAGATTGAACTCATTATCCATCAAGAGTTAGAGATTAGTGTCGATATTAATTCTACAAAAAGACATGTTGTTAAATCTTAGCCTATACCCATAGATCTTAGGATCATATGGATTATTCGCCTCAAGTGCCAAATATTATTGATTTTATTAAGATAAAGATATTCAATCCTATTGTGATGTATCTATTGATGGAGTTAATTAATCAAATGAAGATTCATGTGGAAAGGAGCAAGCTTGTAAAATTGAGGAATTAGGTGTACTTAAAATATTTAATATGAAAGACATTAATTTCTCATCATCAATTTAAGAGTGAGTTTTTTTCTAATGGAGGAGTTTAATATAAAATACTTTATAAAGATACTTTCTATTTTTCTACAATTAATGCTATAATATCAATTACTTTAATTTTATAATCTATTTACTTGTGTAAGATATTTTAACTTAATTAAACTTCTTAGTAGAATAACTTTAGGTTCAAATTTTGGAATTTTAATATTAATTTTTACTTGCTTCCTTATTAGTCAATGTTTTCTATGGTTAGAAATTATCTCTTTTTTTTGCACATTTGTTCTACATTAGTCTATGCCAACTTTTTTTCTTTTTTTCTTGTATCTCTTTTATAAAATTAGTCTCTTCTAAAAATTTGTTCTAAATCTGCCACTAAAATGAATGCCATCAAATATTAGAAAATAAATAGAAAATAAGATAAATGTATCATAAATGGTAAATAATGTTTTTCTAACTTATAGTGTGAGATTTTCGCATATTAAGATAATATTTTGATGCCTAGTATTCTTTTTGTTCTTGCAGGCCGTTTCAACAACAGGCATTGGACAATCCAAACTTCTAATCGACGTTTCGAATCCTTTATGGGGACTTGAAACATTTTTTTAAATCCATTTTTTTGTTATCAACAAGAAAGTAAGGTTTGGGCTATATATACGGGAGACATCTTATTTGATGGTTTAATAATATATAAGAATTCTACGTTGTAATGGGATATGAGAGCCAGATATGTGCAGACTTTTCTTTATTTTAACAAACAAATAGACTCATCACCAAATACTTACCAAATGCTGTCATGAGAACGAGCACATCAATTTGAATGCATGCCAGCTATTTAATCAATTTAGTGACGGTATAATACTAACATTTTATTGACTGGAAAAGGCATACATTTTATGTACCAATTTGTTTGGTGTCAATTCCATTTTCACCCTACCCTTTAGCATGGGGCAACCCATCGTGCAAGGAATAATGCATTGAGTATGCGTTTTATCCGACAGTAGGGGTGTGCCCTAAACATTAACAACATTATTTGGTAAAGGTAGTGGGGGCGAATTGAAAAGGCATTGGGGCCCGGGTCTGCATCACTGAACTCGCTAGTCCTGCTGCTTGCTTGCCCCATTTTGGACCTAAATGGCGACGCTATGATTATGGCACAAGGAATTAGAGGACAACATATTCATCAAAGACAGCGGTGCAACCTGCATGCCCACGTTTGGGTTCTCCCAGCTATCACCTTCTAGGTCAGTAAATTTACATTTGTTCAAAAAAATTTTGCATTTGTTCTGTTGCAATGTGAAAAAATTTTATAGTTTTTGCCCCCTTACTTCAGTCAAATTTCTTTAGTTTTTAAAAATCCCTGTTTCTTAATTTATAGCTAAAAAAATTAAAAAATTGAGTTATGAAAAATATAATTATTTGAAACTTAAGAGGTGAAATACTATTAGGTCTAAATAATTTAATAAAAATTCTTATATAGAGAAATAGTTGCTCTTTTTCTTTCATCATCCAATGGTAAATGTACAAAGTAGTGGTTAAAAATACAAAAATTTTGCAAGCTACAACATAAATGACAGCAGGGGTTTTGTCTTCCAATGGAATTAGACAATGACATTCACTTACAAGTAATAACAACTCTGTAGAAACTAAAAATTGTGGAAAAGAAATTAGCAAAAAAAAGAAAAAAAACTGCATCAGACTGTTAATGGAGAGAGGAAAGTACTTCTCATCTGGCTAGCTAAGTGGCTGGGCAGCTTTTGAACATACTATGCCATATGTAGGCTCTAGAAAGCACCATCTCAAGCTCTTGGTGAGTCCAATTCTGCATTGGAAGATGTCGAAGAAACATTACTATTTCTCAAAAATAAACTTTCGAAGCTTATCTGACCACTGGGGACAAAAAATAAAAAATAAAAAATACTACCACTGTTAGGTAGCAATTGCGTAGTCTCTTTATGGTCTGTAAAGTGAGAAGGAGGGATAAACCCAGATATCAAAAAGGTATGAGATAACCATACAACCAAATTCTAGTTAGCAAAAAAGGCACATCTTGTCAGGAGCATATTAGTAGAGGTTACATTACACTACCGAAATTTAAAGAGAAACCATAAGAGCTGTTATTAATATTGAAAAATAGTGTGTGGAATGCAAGCTTTTTGTACCTATGGAAAAAATTCAATCATAAACATGTACACAAGGAAATCTAGCACTGCATCTCCTTCAACAAGGCATGTGTCCCACAACCGGATAACAATATAAAAAGGAATGTGTCAAGGCAAAACTCAAAGTTACCTTAAAATTAAATGACGCAGCAACAATGGAAACATATCACCTGAAACTTGGGCACCACCACACTAGAGGTTTGTGCGACTTTTAACTGAATATGGATAAATCAGACATGTAGGAACAGAAAAATGATTGAAAATGAATCATCCTCACTTTCACCAATGCATAATGGAATGAAGTTTTTTAATTAGTTAAAAATTATTGAAAATGATAATTTTGTTTTAAATAAAAAAAAGTAGTAATTGAAGAAAAATATTATGAAGAACTTGATCCTTGGACAGATACGTACAAGATAAACATGAGAAATAAAATTAAGATAATTTTACTGTATAAATTTGTCATATTTTTATACTATATAAACTATATAATAAGATATAGAGGAAGGATGAAATATTTACTTATCAGAAACATGAGGTTACTATATCAGTGTTAAGTGCAAAATTTTATTGGCATTATAACCTAATAAGTCTAATGGCTAAATTTTTAATGCCAAAATCACTTTAAGGACACAATTAATTCAAGTAACCTTGAGATAATCACTCAAGATAAGTGTATTAAAAAAAATCAAAATCTTTTCTAAGATATATATTCAAAATTTTGGTTTCACATTTTTGAAAGAATTACAAAATTCTATAAAGTAGGAGAAGATGTCTAATATAAAGAGTTAAATGCATAGTTTTTTATGATAGTTTTTTTTTAAACTAAAAAAAGAAAATGTAGGAATATTAGTCATTATTTTTGTTGTTCAAGTCAAAAGGTACTCATTGCTTTTTTATATTCATCCTCTTTTAAAAGGAGGATCCACCACTCTTTTGTAATGATTGCTACAAATGAATCTCCTCAAATTTAATAATGACGTATCAAATCCAAAATTCACTAGTTTGCTCGTCTTAATTCTCTTAATGTTTTATGTAAAGGCATAATTATAGGAATTTGAACATTATCTAATGCTAAAAGAAGCATGCGTAACCACCACCAAACTCTATGGGTGGTATAAGATAGACATGTTAACTTTTTAGTTGATAATATAATCAAATAAAAAAGAATAGTGCACAAAAATATTGGACTGTTTCCCTACACACAAATAAAATAATAAAATTTTATGTTTATACATTAAATCAAATATTACTTTCATATTATTTAAAACATTTGTATCTCCATGGTCTATGGTTGTCTTTATTTTTATGTCCATTAAGCTTTCCAGAAATGGATATCTTTGCTTATGACTTTGCACTACACATTGATGTTTTATGGTAAGAATTTACCTACATATTCACTGCCTACAAGGAGAATAGACACAATTAAATATGTAGGAATAAAAAAATTACTGAAATGGAGTGTAATTAATGATTTTAAACATCAAATAAGTGACTTCAAACATTAAATTTGATAGTACAATTAATATAGTAAACAAGTGAATAGGACAAAGGTGAAATGACCATTAATGTAGCTTGCGTTTTCACATGTTGTATGCCTGTATATGTTTCAGTGCTATTAGCAGCATGCCTCTGTGCCTCCCATAGTTGCCTATAAATTCAACTCCTTAGGTCAGGGATATTCATCTTCCACAACATATTAGCTCGCACACACTCACAACAGTAGATATACAATGCCTATGGCAAAAGTACGATGTTTTCTTTAACTCGTAAAGTCTTAATTAAGTTGACTTTAATTCTATAATGTTCTCTTTCTAAAGTAACTCTTGCTTTTCTCAGTTTTAATCTCTTTTAATCTAACATTTCTTGCATACTCAAAGCATCCTTCAATCTATAAATATGAAATATATAAAAGCTGAGGGGCAGTTAAGGGAGAGCCATAACTTTGCCATTATATATTATATATGCTATAATATAACTAACCTATCATTTGGCCTAGTGGAAAGTATTTGGGTCATTTCAATGCTCAAGTGTGGTATGTATTTCTAGAAATTATTCATTTATTTTTTTCTCCCATTACAAAATTTGACCCCATTAAAAAGTTATTCTAGATTCATCATTGAACCTAAGTCAATTGACGATTATGATAAAATAAGAAAAGAAGAAAAAACAAGTTGTCCAAGCTTTAAACTTGATCTCTGGAAGTATTAAGTATTTTGTCTAGAGCACTTGTGATGATCGATCAGTTGACCTATTGGCTTGGTTCAGTCAATCGATGTAGCTTCAATCAACCTATGTGTCAATTGTTCCATGGTGCACTTGGCAAATTCTGAATTCTGAAAGGGTTTGTGATATGGAACAGAAACACCAAAAACAAGTGATCAAAAGGTTGATACTCAATTGATTCTTCGTGTATTCTTAAACTTTACTAGAAAAGAGACAACAACTCTAAAAAAGATAACTAAATAATCAACTAGACCATTTAGAGAAAACCTTATTTATACTAATTTCTAACCTTAAAAAATATTAAGTAATAAGTAAACAAATAAAAATAATTATAGGTGTCAAAAGTCAACATGACACAAGCTCGTCCCAACCATACCCCCTCCCCCACAACTTGACATGGAATGAAACAAGACATTAATTGAAAAGCTAATGCTCTGCTTAGCACATCATTCCTTGCATCTAAAAAATAATTGATAGAATATGAGACGTTGAAGACTTTGTGAGTGAAGAGTATAATTCAAATTATGTCTTTAGGAGCTCACGTTCTTGTAGATTTGTTAGCATAGTCATTTCATGCATTATCCAAATAATGTTTATTATTCCTCAGTGTTTTGTTATGGCTATATCTTTTATATTTAAAAAAGGTCATGGACACTTTTATGTGGAGAAAGAGGAGAAAATTATATAGGTTAAGTCTGGGAAATTTATACAAAAGAACTCACTATTAAGAGGCCTTGTATTCGAGGTATTATTTGCATTCTGTTAGTCGACAACATAAAGCCTAATGTTAGACTAAATAGTTATGGAAGGCCTTGGCTTGTATACAATGAGTTAAGCTATGGGCTCTAATTGACTGTAAAGGTAGGGGTTAAAGTAGATTGAAAAGTAGATATCTCGGAAGGGTGGCAGGGATAAGGATAAAAGGTATCTAAAAGGATGTTGGGGAAATAGTAAGAAGTTACTCCATGACTTAACTAATTATGTTAACTAACAGTCTAATAATATAAGTTAAACCTTTTGCAATCCACAATTATCAAGCAGTAGGCTTGTTTTTGCAATCCACTGATTGCTCTTTTGAAGATTTTTGGCAAAAATGAAGTAGTTGAGGTACTTGAATCTTGAGAACAATGCATACCATTGTATTTTGCCTTTTAATCTTTTATGAGGAGGATAGCTATAGGTCAGTGGCAATGGAAAATTGTGTTATAACCACACAATTCTATCATCAAAATTGAAACTTGGTGATGAGGTCCATGGAAGTATTCACTATGCATTCATAACAAACTAATGACACATTCATAAGATAAGAAGGTGAAAGAGGCACTTAGGGGATTAATTGAAAAAGTTTGGGTCAAATAAGATAATTCAAGTTTAAAGAACTACAAAGTATGTCATAATGTGGACCAAAATTTTATTAATTGTATAAGCATGTTGAATGGGTCTTCCTGTTGAGTGATTATAAGAGTTTCTACAACAATTCTTACAAACAATAGGAATAGATTTGTTGCAGCCTATTTAGGAAGTTTGTCCTTATCTCTAGAGTTGTTAATTTAGTCTATGAATAAACCTGATTGCATTGTTAAAGGGGGCTAATCATTAGGTAAAATAAAAATTGAAATTTTTTCTTTCAATTCTTTTAAGAAGAAAAGAACTTATCAAAAAACAATTATTTTTGTGGCATTTAACATAATTTATCACTATTAAGTCATTATTTTTTGGAGTGTAGTGTTCATATCTTTCTTCCATACCATTTGTTTAGCTTCCTAAAGTTTAGAGTCAAGGTCATTTACATCTTATAAAATTGGTTTGGCTTTCCTTGGGTTGTATATACAATTGCATTAGGGGTTTCTCAACTATGTCGAATAGGGTTCACATTACTTAGTATTAAAACATGACCCTAAATTAGGTTGGATTAGTTAAGTCTTTGATTTGTTATCTTAAGTTTTATTTATTTCTATTTAATTCCTCTATTAAGCGCATTACCAGTGAAACACACTAATCTACCCATTTGCAATCTTTCTCACTTTGTTCATTTGTTTAAGTGCATAAGCTCAAAATCATTGTTTTCAATTTCGTTTGTTGTCTTAAAGTGTTCTATACATGTTTTTGTGTTTAGCTATTAAATTAGAAAAAAAAAAAAAAAAAAAGCTAAATGGTTTGGTCAAACTAATTATAATAATGACATAATTTTTCAGCTTAACTCTAATTCTACCATTTATTTTCTTATTTTGTTAACTCTTTAACTTGTTTTCTTTGAGTGATTATCTCAAGGTTACATGAATTAATTGTGTTCTTAGAGTGATTTTGACCTTAAAGATTTTGCCATTGGGCTTATTAGGTTAAAAAGTCAATAAAATTTTGCACTTAAAACTTACATATTTTGTAAAACGTTTGCAATTAATGGCCCATTCACATTGGTCCAACTTGATCCTTGGAGAGATATGTACAAGATAAACATAACATATAAAATTAAGATAATTTTGTGTTTGTTTCATGCAAATATTCTTATACTAAATAAATTGCATAATATGTCCCCCAAGATATGTTTAAGAAGTTTTTCACTTGTTTGAGGAATGCTAGGGATAAGTACTATGAGAAAATGACTCAGGAGATTGAGAACAATTTTTAATAAAGTCTCTAAACTCTTATATTTTAGCGTTAGTTGGTGTTTTAAACATATTAACAGGAGCTCAAATTTTATCGCTAATGATTTATCAAAACAAGTACTAGTAAGCAAATAAATCTTATTGTTCAACTATAATCATTGTTTGGCACATTAACTTTTAATGTATTAAAATTATATTTTCCCATTCTTATTTTTTAAAATAAAATCAATTTGATCTATCAAAAAATAGAAAAAATGGGCCTATCATGAAAGCAAAGTTCTTTATTAAAATGCAAACCTCATTTGCTACATAAGTTTAGTGACAAGTTTAAAATTTAGTTTCTTGGAGTAAATTTGACTTTTGAATAAGGTATGTTAAACTGTGGAATAATATGAGGTAAGATGGATTGGATAAGAGTGTTGTGACTAATGAGAGAGTTGAAATCATATATGCTTGAATTTATTAGGCCAGAAAGAGGTGGACCTTAAGTTTTAGCCCTCAAATTTTAGTATTAAATCACTAGCCTCCTAAATGAGTAGAGATGTTGGTAAAATGGACTCATTCTTTGTACTTATTATACTTAATCCATATCTAGATTTATAATGATGCTAATTATATCAAAGGTTTTCCTTTCTTGGATCTTTTTTTCTTCTTTAATTTTCCTTTTTGGGCTAGGTTTGAAAAGATACAAATTTCAGGAAGCTTGGTATTTCTAAAAAGAACAATTCTAAGGAGATTGAACTTAATTCAGACTCATATATTATACACTAAGTGTCTAAGTCCTTAACTACTCTCAAATGTGAAGTTGTTTAATCATAGTCATCAAAACAACAATAAAAGGACTTAAGTTTGGATCTACTTGCTCTAAAAAGTAGGTACATTAGACAAATTACTAAAAATGTCATGTGCTTGCAGAAGTTTTCTTGACTGCAAGATTAGATAAAAATGGGTAAGTAGATAAGCAATGAGATCATAAAACACAACTCGAGAATCTTCATTGGTAATATAAATGGACAATGTTATGATTAGCATGCAATAATGAAAACAGTAATATAATTAAATCACAACAAGTTCCAGTGAAAACCAAAAAATAGTAATAGAAACATAAAACTAAGAAGCAATCTTGACTAGTGTCCAATTTGAACAAAATCCTCACTTATGACTCTCTATAAATAAGAGTGCTAAACTAAAAGCAAGAAAAGTAATAATTACAAGACACCTTTATTTTCAAGAATTGAGAAGCAGAAGTTGATGGGGAACAACAGCCCATGGTTAGCCAACAATATGAAACTCATGGTTAACCAACAATATAAAGTTTAATTACCAACCCAAGCCCAATCAAAAGTTAACCATATTTAATAGAGTCAAAGAAATAATGAATCTAGTAGAGATTTAATGTATTGATGTTTGTATTATATTAGAACTTTAATTTGGCTTTTTCTATTCTTAGAGGAGTGTTCCCAGTATTTAATTTAGATATATATGTATTTATTGGAGTTTTTGGATTGTTCATCATGAATAGCATTCTCTATTAAGAGTTTAGTTCTGATTTTTATTTTTTCTAAGCTAAGTTTCTTTTGTCTTGTTAAATGATATCAACACCCCTGATCTTCATGAATGCAATCACAAATCCATCAAAGTTGGTGTTGTATCAAGTGATATTAGAGCCTAGTCTTGAGATGGCTAGGCAAGGTAATGATGATAGAAAACATTTTACAAGACTAAAGTGGTGTTTAAAAGAGATGGCTATAAGCATTGAGATGTTAATTGAACTTGTTAGAGGTATGCAAACCAATGCTCTTACCCCACAAATCCAAAAGGCAACTCTTATGGCTGCAAAAATAAGGTAGAACCTATGTGAGGTCAATGTTGTTCCTTCACATATTGATCTTAAAGATGACAATAAAGAGGAATTAGAAGTAGAGTTTAAATCATGTGTAAAGAATAAAGTCTAACATGGAAATTTTTACAAAATAAAGGTTGGTAAACCCTCTTTCAATGGGGTGGTAGACATTGAATAATTTCTTGATTAGATATATGAAGTAAAGCGTTTCTTTGATATTATGAAAGTTAAACCTAAATGCAAGGTGGACTTTGTAGCCTACAAATTACATGGAAGTGCTAGTGCATGGTGGCAACATTACCAAGATCTATTAAGATCAAGAAGAAAGCTCCCTATTCAGAGTTAGGTTCAAATGAAGGCACTTTTGAAAGATTGATTTCTACCATTTAACTATAAGTAAACCCCTTTCCAACAGTTTTATAAGTGTTACCAAGGTATACATTAAAAAGTTCTCATGATTACAAGCTAAATGCAATTTGAATGAAACTAAAAACCAGTAAGTTACCTGCTATGTAAATTGGTTAAATTATGGTATTCAAGACCATTTGGCATTAAGGGGATAAAACATCATGCAATCGAGGAAAGCACCAAGAAGTTCTATGAGCCAGCCGTTCCACCCCAATAACAAAGCTTCATCAAGTAGAGTTAAATGTAAAGTTGTAGATTCATGGGGCAAATGAACTAAATCTAAGAAGTCAAAACCCAAAGAGAAGCAAGAAGTAACAATGGGAATTTGATGTTTTAAGTGTAATGAGACAAGGGATAGATCGAGTGATTGCCTTAGATGTAAATTTGCCAATGTCATACAAAGTGAGCATGAGGTGGACTTTGATGAGCAAGAAATAGCCAAGGCAGATGGTGACTTTGAAGTGGTCGAGGAAAACAATGAGGAAGTGGTATGCATTTAAACCAGTCTTTAATACACTTCAATGTAACCTAATGAGACTCAATGCATAGATCTTTAAAGGTAAATGTTTTGTAGCTAACAAAGTGTGTAAGCTTGTGATTGACAGTTGTAGTTGTGAGAACCTAGTTTCACAAAGCATTGTTAAGCACCTTAAGTGTAAAACATAGCCACATCGTGCCTTGTATAACATTGGTTGGATAAAGAAGGGGCCTACCATAAACATTGCATGACAATGCTATTTGCCATTGTCTTTGGGAAAGACTTACAAATCTGAAGTTCTTTGGGATGTCATGAAGATAGATGCAAGCCATGCATTACTAGGTAGGCCATGGTAGTTTGATGTTGAAGCAATGCACAAAGGGAGGGACAACACTTATGCCTCCACTTAGGATTGCAAGTAGGTAATTGTGGTTCCAAAACAACAAGAGAACACTTTACCAAAAGTGAAGGATAAGGCATTGCTGTCCGTGACTCTAAGAGAGGATGAGTTTGTAGAAAATATGAAAAGTTCCAAAACTTGTACTATTCTAATAGTGAAGGGAGTGGAGTAACCCATACAACCTGCACTTAAGGAGGTTTGAGGCTTACTAGTAGAATTTGATGATGCAATGGCAGAATCAACACAATTTCCTCCAATTTGAGACATTCAACATCGCATTGATTTCATTCCTGGAGCTAGCTTTCCAAATCTGCCACATTATCATATGTGTCCAACGGAGCATGAAATCATAAAGAGAAGGTAGATGAGCTGTTACAAAAGGAGCACATACAAGAGAGCATTAGTCCTTGTGTTGTGCATGCCTTGCTTACTATAAAAAAGGATGGAAGTTGGAGGATGTGTGCGGACAGTCATGCTATCAACAAAATAACCGTGAGGTATCAGTTTCTCATCCTTAGGCTTGATGACTTGCTTGATTAGTTGAACGGTGCTAAAATATTCATCACGATGGATTTTCAGAGTGGATATCACCAAATCAGAATTTGTGTGGGAGATGAATGGAAGACAACTTTCAAAAGAAAGGATGGGCTATATGAGAGGCTAGTCATGCCATTTGGGCTACCTAGTGTGCCAAGTACTTTCATACACCTTATGACCCATGTTCTCAAACCCTTTATGTCCCACTTTGTTGTCTATTTTCATGGTATTCTGATTTACAGTACAAATATAGAGGAGCACTTTAATCATATTAGGTAAGTTCTAGTTGTGTTAAGAAAGAATGAGCTGTTTATAAACCTAAAGAAATGTGTATTTTTAACAAACAGACTAGTATTCCAAAGATTTGTTGCAAGTAATGAGGGAATTCATGTGGATGAAGAGAAGGTGAAAGCTATTAGAGAATGGCCAAAACCGAAAACCATAACTGATGTAAGCAGTTTCTATGGCCTAGCAACTTTCAATTGCAAGTATATCAAAAATTTCAGCACCTTCAGGGCACCCATTATCGATTGCTTGAAGAAGGGAAAATTTCAGTGGGAGAGGCTGTTGATCATAGCTTGGAATTGATCAAGAAAAAATTTTCTACTATACCTATTCTATCTCTGCCTGACTCTGTCAAAACATTTGAAATTGAACGTGATGCAAACAATATGGACATATGGGCTGTTCCTTCTCAAGAGAGGAAGCCCACCCATTGCATTCATTAGTGAGAAGTTAAGTGAAGCAAGATAGTAGTGGTCAACGTCTCAGCAAGAGCTCTATGTTGTGTTTCATGCTTGGAATTATTGCCTTACAATCCAGAAATTGAACGCACCCCAGGAGATTAAATCGAGAAAGAAGGGACAGAATAGAAGCTGAAAAGAGAACAAGAAACCAAGAAAACATGGGTGATCGCAATGAACAAAGAAATTAGAAAGGAATTGAGGGAGGTAAAAGAATTAGATTTGCAAATGGTGGAATTGCAAATGCTAATGTAAGGGCATTACAGGACTTTGCTATACTGTCAATCATTGACGTGACCTGAAGCATAACCAGCCCTCCCATTGAAGCCAATAATTTTGAAATAAAGCCACAGATAAACCAGATGATTCAAACATCGGTCCATTTTGATGGGTTGCCAAACGAGGATCCTAATACTCACATTGCAAATTTTTTAGAAATTTGTGACACTTTTAAATACAATGGAGTATCAAATGATGCAATCAGGTTACATTTGTTTCCTTTCTCACTTGGAGATAAAGCTAAGAGTTGGTTGCATTCACTTCCTGTAGATACTAAAATGACATGGAATGATTTAGCCCAAAAATTTTAGGCTAAATATTTCCCACCAGTAAGAACAGCAAAGTTGAGGAATGACATCACAACTTTTAGACAATTTGAGATGGAAACCGCGTATGCGGCATGGCAGTGCTACAAGGATCTTTTGAGGAAGTACCCACACCATGGACTTCCTCAATAGTCGGTGGTTTAGACATTTTACAATCGACTGAATCATTCAACTCGTATCACTATTGATGCTACTGTCGGAGGAAATTTGATGAGTAAGTCAATTGATCAGGCGAATGACTTGCTGAAGGAAATGACAACTAATAATTATCAGTGGTCTGCTGAAAGATCAAATCCAAGAAGAGCAGTAGAAGTGCACGAGGTTGATGTTATCACAGCAATTAATGAGGAGGTGGATAAATTGTTTACTAAATTGGATCAGTTTAATTTAAAAGTTGTTCAATCTGTGCGTGTGTGCGAATTATGTGGGGGTCATCAGGCCATAGGCGAATGCCAAGAAGGAAATCCATTTACACCCTTAGTGCTTGCCAAGTTAGCAGCATATCGTTTACTGGATGAAGCTGATGCAAAGGATGGTGTTGGGTGGATGCCTTCTTTTGATGGGCATTTTTCTGTCAAATCAGCATATGAGAGCATGTTGAGGGATTCTAATTACCATGTTCTGTATGTTAGTCTCTAGAGGGTTCCAATTCTTAAACGCATCCAGTGCTTTTTGTGGAAATTGAGACAAGGCACGCTAATGTCTAATTGGGAGAGATGGCGAAGGGGAATAAGCCTGTCTTCCTTATGTCCAATCTGTCATTGCCAGGTAGCAACTAATCTACACCTCCTTTGTGATTTTCGGCAGTTAGCTTCTCTTTGGAAACAGCTTGTTGGTTCCTTTTGTAGGGTGCACAATTTCAAGTTTTAGTTTATATGATTCATCAATAAGAATACTTGTATCAATAATATCGGCGTTCATATATAAACTGAAATCACCAAATTCAAACTTAACCTTAATCCCAAGAACCATCCAATTTAATAATTGAAATAATGTTCATAAAAAAAAAACTTAAACTACATAAATTATTTGTAATAAGTTTAAATAATATTCAATATTCAAGACAAAATGATAAAAGTCTTATAATTTCAATTGAAGTTTTTGTATCATTTCCCATAAATTAAAAAATATATATATTAAAATGCGTCTATTGAAATCATAATAAATTTTTAAATTATAATATTGAGTTAAGTTACCAAGTATTATAAAAAATTTCAATTACCTTTAATTTACATACAAGAATATTAAATTTATTTTTCTTTTTAAACTAAGACTTGTATGTCAGTCAATTTTTTTTATAGTATTCAGTTTTCTTGTGAAACATGACACTTATTATTTTTTTGTCACTTCTGTTTAGCCTGATGAGCATTGGCATATTCATTCCTTTCTCTTGAAATGGCTGGCTTCTATTTCCACTATTTTTTCCTATGGGACTTATGGATTGTCTCGCTTGATTTTTCAATCTCGTTTCTTCCTAGACAATATATTAAACAATTTACTAACTCTTCGCTCATTTTTTATAGTGTTATAGGTTAATTGAAAAGAACTAAGTTAAAGAGATTATTAGTCCAAAATAAACTCCACCAAAAAGCTTAGTCCATCGGTTAACTTCAAGTTCTTAAGTCTTGTTGCACTGTTAGTCATTTCAATTATATGTTTTGCATAGTCTACCACCTAATAAACTTCGTGATAAAGAGTTGTCATCATAATGCTAGCAAGTGACTTGGCTGCACGGAAGATAGCAGACCATATTGAGGAAGGGTTTAAGCATTTGACTACCTGGAGAACATTCCTGAAATATTCAGGTCGAAGAACTTGCACCTGGAATTTTCCAGCATGATTCAAGATTTCCCAGCCCAACTTTGAGAGTAAGGCAAGATTCATCTCATGGGCATCAGAGATGCCCAACACCCCCTCCCCATTTTGGCATGCAAACTTCCTCTCACTCAACCAAATTGATCTTTCGATGTTCCCCCGAGTTAACCCAAAGGAACTGTCTACTACATCTATCAATAGCATAGCAAGTGGAACTCGTCAAAGACATAATTAGGAATAGCTTGGGTTACCGATTGAACTTTTCAAGAATAGAATGAATAGCTCCTGTTGATGATACAGTATTTGAACTAAACAACAATAAATCATCGGCCAAAAAAGGATGGAAGATAGCGGGACCTTGGCGCGACATGACTACTGGCCTCCATTGTTTGCTGGTAACGGCTTGTCCAATCATCTAAGAAAGTTGTTTAGCTACGTATCATGAATAGATAAGGAGACAAGGTGTCTCCCTATTGTAAACCATAGTGGGGCTTAAAGCTTTCAATTTTCTCACCACACCACAAAACAGCTATTTCAACCTAAGAGACGCATTCCTTGATTAAGGATACAAACGTTGCTAAAAGACTTCAAGAATTGAAGGTCCCATTCAAGAGGCGTCAATTAACTTTGTTATAGGATTTCTATAGCGCCCAACTTCCTATGTGACAATGATGTTATAATGAGTAGACTTGCCAAGAATAAAACTCTTTTGCAAGGGGCTAATAATAGAGCTCATAAGTTCACAATTGCTTTAGAAATTATTTTATACACTACATTGCAAATTGAGATAGGGCAAAATTGTTTTATTTTATCTAGGTGTGCAACTTTGGGGATCAGAACATGAATAGTCTCATGAATACCTTCAGGGAGACGCTTGGTGGAGAAACGAGACCATACCAAGTAAACCACGGAGGTCCCCCACCACTTGCCAATAAGCTTACGAGGCAAGCTGTTGATAGCACTGAAACAAATGCAAAAAGGAAGGCTACATTAATAACCATTTCACCTTTATCATATTCACTTGTTTACCATATTAATTGTACGATCATATTTAACGTTTAAAGTAATTTATTTAATGTTTAAAATTCAAATGCACTCAATTTTACTAATTTTTTTATTTCTGCATATTTGATTATATATATTCTCTATATAAATCTACGCAGTAAATCTATAAGTAAATTTTTATCATAAAACGTCAATGTGTAGTGCAAAGACATATTTTTTGAATGCTTAATGGATACAAGAAATAAAGGTAATTATAGAGCATAGAGATAAAAAAAATTTTTAAATAATATGAAAGTAATATGTGATTTAATGTATAGATATCATAATTTTATTATTTATTTATGTGTAAAGAAATTTTAATATTGTTGTGAACTATTCTTTTTTATTTGATCATATTATCAACTAAAAAGTTAAAATGCCTATCTTATACCATCCAAAGTAAAAGTTTGGTGGTGGTTCGACATGCTTCTTCTAACATTAACTAGGGTTCAAATTACTATAGTTGTGCCTCTTCCTAAAATATAAAGAGAATTAAGGCAAGCCAACTAATGAGTTTCAAATTTAATACATAAGGAGACTCATTTGGAGTAATCATTACAAAAAAGTGGTGGATCCTACTTTTAAGAAAGGATGAATATAAAAAACAACCATGACTTCTGACTCAAACTGCAAAAACAATAACTAATATCCTTATAATACCTTTTTTTATCATAAAAAACTATATATTTAATTATTTATTTTAGGCATCTCTCTCACTTCATACAATTTTTTAATTTTTTCAAAAATATGCAACTAAAATTTTGAATATATATCTTAGAAAAGATTTTAATTTTTTTTTAATTTTTATAAATACACATAGTGATTATTTCAAAAATACGTAAATTAATTGTATCCTTAAAGTGATTTTGGCATTAAAAATTTAGTTGTTTAGCTTATTGGGTTACAATGCTAATAAAATTTTGCACTCAATACTAATATATTCATCTCATGTTTCTAATAAGTAAATAATTTATCCCTCTTCTATATCTTATTATGTAGTTTATATAATATAAGAATATGACAAATTTATATAATAATATTATCTTAATTTTATTTCTCCTGTTTATCTTGTGTATATCTACCCAAAGATCAAGTTGGACTACTGTGCATGCACCATTCATTGCAAACGTTTTCCAAGTCTTTGGATGTGGATGGGCCATTCATAGTAGTTTATTAGTCCAATTACATGAATATACATTATGATTTATGTTAGTTTTTGTGTTTTCTTTTTTATCAAAATCAGAATTATATTGGGTCATAAACTGAAAAACAATCTAATAGATTATATAAATTATATAAGACGGAACTTCTTTTCTCATCTGTTCCTTCTTACTTCATTATTGGTGCACCAAAATCTCTCTCCTCTCTCTCTCTCTCTCTCTCTCTCTCTCTCTTTCTCCCATACGTTTTTTGTTTTTTTTTTGTTCTTTCATTTTGCTTCGATTTGATTTATAAGTAATTGCTTCTTCAATGGAATACGTGCAATTTGGATTTGTTGGGCCATATACACTGACTTTGAATTTATTCCCAATCTTATGCTAAATTGAATTTTTGTAATCGTTTGGACATTAATTTTTCTGATTGATCACTCAGCCAAATAAATTTGTCTAGATCATATAGACAACAAAAAAGGTCGATTAATTCCTGTCCAAAAACGTCAAAATCCCCTTGTGGCTTATTGTTAACAAATTTTTCTTTTTGTTGATTATTAGAAATTTTGTTTCAACAATTTTCTAAATAGAAAAAAAAAAGAATCAGAATTTGTAGTAATGGATTGAGTTTCATTAACAAGATCAAACTGTTATTGAGAAAGAGACATTTTTAATGTTCACGTGCTATTAAGCCAAATGCATCGTAGATATGTAATATAATTAATTAACATTTTGCTCATTATTAAGCCAATATATCATAAAATAATCAATCATCAAGGAGCTCGCAATCAATTCTTTGAAAGTATAACCTCTTGGCTACAATTAATGGACGCGGGCATAAAGATATACACACGACACAATACAAATAAGAAGAAATATGAACTGTTAAAAAATTAGAACATAAATATAACATATAAATCATTGTAAAATATATATTCTACATAGATATAGTATTTTTCATCAGAAAACTATGTATTATTTTATATTACAATTAGTATTCTGTTAATAATTTTAAAAGAATATTATATATAACACGATATTGAATTATGTTATTGTGAGAAAGGAGGGCTTTTTGTTGTTTTCTTGAAGGAGTAAATTCTGGGATTTGGGCTAAGATGGTGCATTTGTAGCTCAGCATACAGCAATTGCTCCCAAGGTGTCTCAACCAAAGCCTATTCAAGGAGTTTTAGGAATGGACCAGCCGAAGGCTATGGCCGTACAGGGAACAGGGAATGATTGACGTGTTTACACAAAGAATGTCTGAATTGCGTTGCATAGAGGGATGCTGAAACGGAGTTTGCACAGGAGGAGTTGGAAGCTGTACTCCTACACCTGATGAAAGTTCTGATTTCTCTAGGCAAATTGAGTTTCTGGTTAGCCACAGCCACACTCAAGAAGAGCTTTGCGACACCATCTTCAATTTGTGTGCAGTTATCCTTTATTTCCGTTCAAAAAAACGCAAAAAAAAAAAAAAAAAAGTTTGTGTAATGTGGAAATTGGGATGACTATACAGGACTAGGATGGATGCATTTAGCATTGTTCAGGACCGAAGGGAATCACAAATTGCCACTGGCGACCCTTTTCACCTGAAGTTATGGTTTGCGTGAAAAATTGCATCCAAAGTCTATTATTTCAACTTACTGATTGGTCTATGCTGAAGGAGTACATAATTCTTGCTGAAGTCAAAAGAGGCTGAAAAGGAGAGTGGTCCAATCCATTGCTAACAAACTTATAAATGAGACTGCCTTTTTAACACTTGAAAATTTGTTCTTATTCCCCCCCCCCCCCACCTTTCCTACCAACCTTGTCCCCTCTGTGACAAAATCAGCTTCTGCCTTATTAATACCACAATATTTCTCTACTATCACTCCTCGATACCCCGATTAATTCAACTTTCTTTGACCTTTCACCACCCATCCACTTCCGCTCTCTTATTTAACATTTGCTCACTCGTTGGCATTGTTTGACACAAACTTTCCTTCCACTCCTTCCCCTATTAAAACAAAAAAAAAAAAAAAGAATCCACTTTTTCATCGTTGACTTCCTCCTCCTTAAATATGCATGTCACCACAGCACAGGGAACACCAAAAATTTTTGGTTCTGTAGAATTCATTGACTCACTGATCAAATGGCAAGCAAACACACTACTGGGGTCATTTTCCTCCTGTTTCTTTCCCTTGCTCTCTCTCTCTCTTATAAGCACAGGAGCAATATTTAGGCTTCATCACTCCTGCGTCCTTCGAGGAAACCAGCCCGTGCCTCCACCCATGGCCTTTGGATTCATCCCCAAGGCGGTGCCTGTTCCTCCTTCGGGGCCATCACTTAGACATAATGGATTTAGGAACAGAAAAAGTCCTGCAGCCAGCCGCAAAAAGGGTGGTCCGTGAAGCTCACACCCGTTCGCAATACATAACCACTGAAAATAGAGTTCTTAAAGAGATTGTGATATTTTGCATCTTCTTAGTGACTTGTGTTCTGCATGTTTGCTTAGTAAGTTCTTTTCTTCACCATATTGCAACATTTCATTGGCACGGGACGTGCCTTAGATACTAAAAAATGCTTGACTTCGTGCTTCCAATCTTTGGAACTTCATTGTTATCTTTATTATCGTACTTATTAGGTGTTGTACGTCCTGACTTAGGGATTTGAGACTTATGGGCAGATTTTGGCCTTGTACACGCAAAACTATTGTCTAGCTAAAGCGACAGGGTTTTGACGTGTATGCATAATGTCAAAACCTATGCGTACATAACAATTCTCGTCCGGACGTTGAATTCATGTTTGTTGTTACAATCATTTGTCTCATTCAAGAAAAGTTTCGTCTCGTGCATTTTAGCTGCATTATGCATCGAACTTAGTATTTACGAAGAATTGCATTGAGCAGTTGCAGTAATTGTCACAAAAGATGTCAACATCATAGTAATGACCATTACTAATTTCAGCTTTCATTTTAAGATCATTTGGAACAGATTTATTTGATGTATATTCAAAATTCAGGCTATATAGACCGCTGTTGAAGGTTGGAACTTATTGTTGGGCCTTCACGTGACAGTGCAACGTTTAACCTTGTCGATTGGTGTTTAGAGGGAACTTTTATTGCTGCCTCTTTTTCTGTGTTAGCATTGAGATTTCAATCTCTTCGTGGAATGAATCAAGATAAGTTTGAATTATGTACTAGATTTTTGTTGATCTCTAAAATTGATTTCTCTGAGTTGCCACCAAGAGTTGGTGTATTTGCTGGGTTATCACTAATTGGAAGTATAGCATATATTTGTGCTTATTCATTGAACCTGGGGCCTTCCTCCACTATCTTCTGCCTAATAAAAACCGAAGTAATTGAGGAGAATTAAATGTAATGCTAAAAACCTTGAACAACCTTCCGCATTTCTATCCAAGTTGCTTTGTTAATTATTGTCTTATTAAGACCGGAAGAGATCATTATCCCACCAAGCCAACACATTTGTATACTTACACATATAGCAAAAGTTCAATTAGGCTAACAAACTTATTAAATGAGTTTCCTCCTTTTTTTCTTTTTTTTTGGGGGGGGGCATAGACAAATGAGATTTCTCTGTTCTTTTCTTTTGATACCAAATAAATGAGATTCTTCACTTACACAGAAAAGCTGGTTTTATTCCTATTTTCCTTCCAATCTGGCATCTGCTCATTAATACCACAAATTGTTTCTTGTTAGTCATTGCTATTCCTCAAATATTGTTTTATTACAAATTTATTGTGAGGTTCAACAAAAATTTAATAATTTGGAACTTGAGACATTCATCCTTTCAGGTGTGAACAATGAAAATTTCAACCGATAGAATGTGGTCTTCAGAATCGGATGTCATCTCCCATAGCAACCGTTACACTTTAACTTCTTGATATATACTATCTCACCACATCTTGACATAAATTGTGCTCTTCTTTTGGTCTATATAACCCAAATAAGGCTATCTCTTCACCACTCGAGCAAATCAAAATAAAATAATAAAACCAAAATTTGATTGCCTGAAATTATTCCTCTCTACCATGGCGAGGAAACACACTTTTGTGATCATTCTTTTCTTAATTATCCTTGCTCTCTCTCCTAGAAGAAACATTGCAATACCTAGAGCTCATAGTTTCAGATTGCACACTGCAAGCGGTGACAAAATGCACCCCTTTTTCCCACCTTCAGAGCTTGGCTTGTTTCCCAAAGGCAAGCACTTCATTCCAGTTCCACCATCAGGACCATCGGGTGGGCATAATAACTTCTTAGAAGGTGAAGTTAGGGCTCATCCTAAAAAGGATGGTGGTGAATTTTAGCTAGCCCTGTGTCACGGACGGGTTATGTCCGGGCAGGGACGGGTTAGGTGCAACGCGACTCCCACATCCCACATCGGATAGGAAGAGGGGGATCTTGAGTCATATAAGAATGAGTACTGCACACCCCAACAGGTTGCCTTTTGGGAAGAAGGTAATCACCCCATGACAAGTGGTATCAGAGCCGACCTGACCCCGACTCCGATGTTTATCGCCAAGCGCTTCACCGGAAAGTAGGTAGGGAGACCCCGATTCCGACGAAGGACGTCGATGGATTCGGTGGAAGAGAATGTCACAGACGGGTTATGTCCGGGCAGGGACGGGTTAGGTACAACCCGACTCCCACATCCCATATCGGATAGGAAGAGGGGGATCCTGGATCATATAAGCGTGAGTGCTGCACACCCCAACAGGTTGCCTTTTGGGGAGAAGGTAATGACCCCGTGACAAGTAGTATCAGAGCCGACCCGACCCCGACTCCGATGTTTCTCACCAAGCGCTTCAACGGGAAGTAGGCAGGGAGACCCCGATTCCGACGAGGACGTTGATGGATTCGGTAGGGGAGAATGTCACGGACGGGTTATGTCCGGGCAAGGACGGGTTAGGTACAACCCGACTCCCACATCCACATCGGATAGGAAGAGAGAGATCCTGGGTCATATAACCGTATGGGTACTGCACACCCCAACAGGTTGCCTTTTGGGGAGAAGGTAATGACTTCGTGACACCTGGCTCTCCATGCGTAATAATTACAAAGAGGCGACGTGGGAACATATGTAGTGAGATTGCTACTGTGTGTTGCCTTGGTTGTTTAGCAATTAATTTTGTAAATTTGCATTTAATGTTGCAGAGCAGGAATTTTCAAGAAAACAAGGTGCGGCTTTGTGGTTACAACATTCATACTTCGTTTATCGTAGTGGAGTTGAGAAGGCTTATGTAATTGGGCGACTTGCACTTACAAACTAGCATTGTCATACAACACGTTCATTTCTTTCATAAAAACATCCAACTCAAGTCAAATCAAACAAGGCCATAACCCAACTTGGTGGGTCGCATTGCGCATCGTGTGCTAATGATGGAACTCGTGGCGCCTGCGAAAGCCCATAGTTGGGCTTAGTGACTTAGCTAAGGGGTACCTAGCCTCGAGCAAACTCATGGATGATGAACTTAAAGGAGGTCGAATCTTGAGGCCCAATAAGCTTAATTTAATCTTTATCAAGTCTAAACAAAGAATTTTCTCACAGTAATAGATCATATTCTATAGGTTCTGTGGACAGTGTTGTGGAGCTCCTTGTACACCATCCTCTGCCTACATACCATCCGTTGAACAAAGCAAAAGAAGACGCACGCCGAATAATTACTCACGGAGACATTCGAAAGTAGCACACTTTTTACTTGATGGTAATTTTTAACTCTGACTAGCAAATGACAAAATTAAATAAAGCTTAATGGGTATTTAGACAGAAGTAAATGGTACATGGTGTGTGGGTATATTTAATTTTGGCCATTAATAGAATTCCTCGTTGTTGATATATGATAATGATAAATTGAACATACCTATGAAAAAGAAATTCAGGTTCATATTTTCATCACACATATTCTTTTTACATGAACCAAAGTTTCACATTGGCTATATGACATTTTTATTATAAGTTAATTATTTATTATTATTATTATTATTATTATTATTTTGGATTGCAATATACTCTTATTCATGTATCATAGCTTAACTCCCGGACAAATCGCTCCATGGCATCAGCTGGCAAGCAAATAGGCAGCACAATCCCTTGTTCTCCCTTGTGATTCTTCTATGTAATATACAAGCTTGTCACTCCAGGGATGGCCCCAACTCCACCTTTGGCAGGTAAACCGTAGACAGGCTTACCCCATCCACAATCCACCCCTTTGAATCCGACACGTGTCACGTCCGACACTAGGTAGGACCTCACCACCGTGAAGTGAGGCCTACCCTTAATTACTATAAGGTCAGCCCAAGATTGAATGTACTCTTCGGTCATGTCCGCCTAGGCCTCTCTAACCAATTCCACTGCATAGCCCAATGGGTTTTGAGAGAGGTTACCGGCAGTTGCCACCACGACTGGGAACCCAGAGGCATTACCGTAGTACCCAGTTGGCAATGGAGGATCAAGCTGGTGCGTGCGTTGATGATGTACATCATGCGCATTTCTTCATTGGAATCTGGCTGGAGGGCAATGGTGCGACACTTCCAAAGGCATGCAGTTAGTATCTCAAAGGAGATGGGCCAGCGCGTGTCGTCGAAGGGCCAATACTTCAGTTGGGCTAAAGAAAAAAGAGCAATGGGCCAGGTCGTGGTTGTGCCATCATCAGTGTCAGCCACTTCTTCATATTCACGGTGCGTGCATCTAAAGCGCGATGGTTCCCGTGCATTGAGTACGTGCCTTTCCCCCACCGGTCGGATCGAAGGTGTAGGCTAACCACGCGCCATTTCACCTACGGCGAACATGAACTGGGTTTGGCCTGGAGCATCACTCATGGCGTGGTTGAGACGGAGAGCAAAGATGAAACCTCCATTTTTTAGACGCGCGCCGCCTATGTCAAGTTTCAGAAATCGAGCACTTTTCATTAATTTTCAGAATGTTACTGTTACGCTTTATTAGCAATTTCGAGCTAACCAATAGTTTTAAAGTCTTAAGATTATAAAATTTAATTTAATCAGTATTATTATTATTATTATTATTATTATTATTATTATTTAAATTGTTAAAATTCATTTTTTTTTCTAATTATTAGTGTTAAAAAATTGACATATAAAAATTTAAAAATTATAAATTTTAAAAATTTTCAAAAATAATAATCATAATGAAATAAAAAAATTGAATTCTATAATATTTGAATGTTTTCAAATTTTTTATAATTAAAAAGGAGTTTTAAAATTAATAAATGGTAAAAGAGGGTTTTAATTACCAAAAGTAAAAATAAAGGAATTTTATAATATAATTAAAAGTCTAAAAAGATAAAATGCGAACGCGTTTAACCCTAAAAAAAATTTAAATGAATTTAACTCTATTTTAATTCATGTCCTATTGAATTTTTTTTTTTACCTCAAAATCTTCAGCAATTAATATCAACCTTTGAATAAGAAATACTGTGGGGCAACAGGTGCATGTGGGCCTACGAAAATTGCAAAGCCGTAGAAATGAGTACTAGAGTACTAGGAACCAACCTGTGTACTTCTGTTGCAGATTTCTTCACTGCAAAAGGTATTGCATTTCTGTTGCGTTCAAGTATTCCTGGTTCCTTTTCGGCGTGCTCATCTCGATTTTGCTTCTCACCTTTTTCCCGTTGACCAGAAAGAGACTCTTCGTTTATATGTGCAGTGTCAGTGGATTCCCACAATGGCGGAATAAGTAAGTTTGGATTTAATTTTATATACATTACATCGTCGGGGACAGCAATATGAAAACGGCAAGGTCTCTGCCGGGGCAAAATGAACAGAGATAAATGCAGGTGACATGTTAGGCATAAATTTTATATAAGTCTTGTCTTTTTTTAAAAATAATATATATAATGTATATACAATTAAAATATATATACAAATACATCTCAATATTTTATATTTTAAATTTTTAATAATGTTATATATTTACACATGTTATTTTAATTATATACACATAATAATATGTTTCGAATTAAAAAAAAAAAACGCTCGGAACTCACGGGACGCCTCTCTTTGTCCCTCGTTCCCCCACCCTCTCTAGTTATCTCTTTCCAAGCGGCAATTAGTGACAAGTGAATGTAATCGTTATTACCACCAATCGTTGCGGTAATAATGATTACACAAAGCAAAACCATCATATTTCTATGCCACCGAGTTGTTTCAAGAAGAAAAAAGAGTTTCCAAGAAAGAGTAAGAAATGGAAAAACATGGACAAGAAATGGTATTTGGGGGAAGATGAGAAAATGACAGGGTATGAGCCAGGAATTGAAAGGAAACTAAAATTTTGTCTTTTTGTGTGAGCTGCATCTCATTTGCACGTAAGAAGTCATTTGATGCACGTAAAGATCATCGTCTTTTCTTTAGCTGGTTGTTGTTTCCCTACTAGTAGTGCCATGGACAAATGGTACTACTTGAACTTGTCAAGTTGACTAAGAATTAATAATTAAGTTGAAAGACGTCAGAATTAATCAAGTTCAAAAGTTCCGTCTAGGAAGTCTTCTTGGAATTCTTATTACTTATTAGTCCATCGATAGAGGTTTCCTTAGCTTCACTTGAAGACTTTGTGGTTAACTCACCAATGAGTGGACAAATTATAAATATTTTAAGGAGTGGGTAAATATTTCTTATCAAATTTCCAAGCAATTATCCAAATTTGATGTATTTAGGAGGCGTATCATTAAATGAATCGGAAGGAACGACGTGAAAAGCTAAAGTTGCCCCATCTTTCGTCAATTGTCTAAGTCGCCATTTATATTAGCTATATACAGCACTTGATCAGCAATTAAAAATAAAACCAGAAGGGATGTGGGCCAGTGACCCCAGCGTCTAACCATTGACTTTGTTAGTCATGCTGCCAGTCGTCCTTATTAAGTGGTGCATCCCTGTAATGAATTGGGCACTGAAGCTTTCTTCACTTTCGTTCATTGAAATTGATTCTCTTCGGCAGTATCTCTTCCTGAATTCACGAAAACAAGTTAAACACTCGTGGATGACGGCGAAGACCAAAAGGTGGGAAATTTAGGGACCTCTGGTCCTGCAGCCAGCAGCGAAAGGTAAATGGGGCGAGATCTGAAATATCAGCGCTCCAGTGTCATAAACGCCGGCGGAGTTATTGAGAGTCCAGAGCAACATCTTCCGCAAGAACCCCTCTTCGGTAGACAATGCGACTCCGATAGGAAATGCAAATGGGGACGAGATCCGGAACATAAGCGCTCCAGTGACACAAACGCCGCCGAAGGTATTGAGATTCCAGGCGAATGTTGTCCGGCAGTATTGTTCTCCTTCTCCAGTGCCGGTGTCATAAGGGACATCGGAGTTATAAGTCCGCCGGATTCAAAGGTAAATCTGTTTACCTATCAACATTGTTTCTTTTGGTCTATTAATGCAACCCAAGAGTAATGTGAATGAGTTCTCCAAGAAAAATCAACAATTTTAAACTTTTATGACAAACAAACTCAATTTAATGTATTGTCAAATTTAAATAAAGAGATTTTAAGTAAGAGTTCAAATGAATGAGAAATCAAAAATAGTAATTTATAGAAGTTTGTAACCAATTTTTTCTTATCAAGATATTACCTTTAAGAGTTGAATTTACTAATTAATAATATTTTTTAATTCAAAAAAGATTAATCTAGTACATATTTCAATTGAATTAATATTGATTTTTACATGTTCTTTTTTTCTTAAGATTTATTTTTTTATTGAAAAATAACTTATTTGTATAAAATATTTACTAAAAAAAATTAGTGAAAATAAATTATTTTTTATTATTTAATTGCAAAACTAAAATCTATTAAGACATATTTTTTATGTTTAATGCACATATTAAAAACCTATAAACATATTTAAAATAGTACAAATAATAATTTAGGGTAAAAATAAAAAAGATAGCATGTAAATGAAGGTTTATCTATTTCATTAATCAACCAAAAAATTTTAATTGTTTGGCCCCTCCCCCTCTTGCCTAGAGTAAGGGAATCAATGAGGACATCATGACCAACTATTATCTCCTTAATGTTGCTACCTTTTCTTGTCTCCAAAGTTGCATTGCTTAACGAAGTTTCTCTATCCTAAGGGTCTAGATGGATGACACTGCTAATCTACGCCTACAATATATATATTTATATTTATTTTTATTGAAGTTAATTCAAATTTATTGTAGATTAAAAATTAGTATTTAAATAAAATTTAAATAGTTAAATTATATTTATTACAATTTTCATATTAAATTAGAATTAGATATAATCTCATATATAAAGAATTAAATATCTTAATTTATTGTGCTAATGAATAGAGTTTTATATTTATATTATTCGTGTATACTTCTCTCATTAGTATATAATATTTTATCAAATTAATAAAATAAAAAATTATCATATAATCGTCTAATAGTAGTATTAAAACTATTAAATTTTAACAGTTATATTAGAGCAAATATTTTTATCTACATAGAGAGAAAATGTAAAAGTCTTAATGGAACTGCTATAGAGTTACCAACATCACCATATAAGTCACCGAAGTTACAAAAGTCATCAGACCACCAATTTTCATCATTAAAACTGCTGCTTGCCATTGCTGGAGCATCACTGTTGAACAAATTCGATTCAAGAGCTACCATCAAAACCAATTTGATTAGAGAGCTAACATCATACTCAAGAATCATATAAGATCATAACAGCCACCAATTACCACTAGGTGACACCATCTACTATTGGAAAACCTTTTAGAATCAATAATTGATCAAGTAATTATGTTAGAGTGAGTATTTTTATTCGAATTGAGAGAAAGCATACACGTCTTGCTTGGGACACCACAGAGTTACCAGAGTCACTACAAAAGTCGTCAAAGTTATAGAAGTCACTAGAATGCAAATTTCTATCATTAGAACTACCATCCATCGTCATTGAAGCACCACCACCGACCACCACATGTAGCTTCACGCACAGCCAAAAGTTGCTGCTTGCCTTGCTAGAAGTCGTTTCCTACACCACCAAACTCTAATGAGCCCATATTTGTCCTCTATGCCCTCTAAAACTACCTAAAAGGTCATAGATCTAAAGAAAATCCAAAGGTTTTGCCACTGTCTTCCATGATTGAATGAGCTCTCTCTGGCCATCGCTAACACACAAAACCTTCATCGTTCCACTCCCTAGCTACCAATCTACCTCTTTCTCTTGGTGACGTGCTAGTATATCACTGGTTGTTACAATAGTTATTGTTGGTAGTGAGGAGGAGTAGAGAAAAAACAAATCAAGACCGGAATCACAAAAACATAAAAGTTTGGGGTCATAATCAAAAAATAATAAACATTGAGAGTAATATAAAAATAATAAAATTTTAGAGGTCAGATTACAAGTAATAAAAATTGAGAGACCAAATTAGAAAAAGGAAAGAGGAATAAAAAGAGGGGGGGGAAGAAAGAAGAAGTGAAGATATAATTTACAAGAAATAATAATAAAATAGTTGAGAAAAATATAAAGAAAATTATGAATATGAAAAAAATTTAGGAGTTCAATTGAAATTTAAAATTATAAAGTATTAAATTAATAAAACATATAAAAATTTTATTAAGTAGTAAAATCTATAAGGTTTAGATATAATGACTTATGGAGTTAAAAACTAAAGAAAGTTAAGAACTTATTGAATTGAGAAGCAAAGATAACTGAATTCAATTTTTCTATGTGAGAAAGAGAATGAGTAGGTGAATTATTCATATAATAGTACTCTACAAATACCATGTATTATAAAGTTTCATACAAAATGAAATTCCAAATACTACTATTTAAGATTGTGTGCCATAAGGTTCTTAAAATTAAAAAAGGCCAAGTAGAAATCAATCAAAATTAATCAAGAAAATTATCAAAGAAACTCATAATAATCTTATTAATATTGTTGATGATTAAAGTTTGAAGGTTGTGTCAAATTGAAGTAAATGTTGTGAATGATTATATGATCAAATTATATTTAAGAGGAGATATTAAAATTAATTTAAATTTGTTACAAATTAAAAATTAAATTTCAAATAGAATTTAAATAGTTAACTCTTATTTATTATAATTTTTGTATTTAATCAGAAGTAAATATAATCTAATATATAAGAATTTGAATATTTCAGTTTATTATGTAATTAGTAAATATAATTTTATATCTATATTATTTGTATTTAATTTTTTTATTAGTGCCTAACATTTTATCAAATTAATAAAATAAACAATTATCATATAATCGTCTAATAGTTGCATTAAAATTATTATACTCTAACAATGATATTAGAGTTATTACAATTTAACAACTTTTTACTAAGTTTTGGTTTATGTATTTTGTTTGTTATAAATGATTAATAAGAAATATTAAAATAACAAATTTTAAATTGTAATTCTAATAATAGTTAATTTAATTAATTAATTTTAATTTATATTTGGAAAAAATTATTAAATAAAGTTAAAATTGATTTGATTATTGGAAATGATTAGTATCCTTATAAGTTTAAGAGTTTTTAAATGTAAACTTGTGTTGAAAAAAATTAATGAAATTAAAATTAAATTATTGCGTAAAGGGTAAAGTAAATTTTATAATTACATAGTAATTATGACAAAATTTGTAATTCAAATTTTAATTAATAATACTCATATAATCAACTATGTGTATCAATAATGAAGAAAAATTACTTAAGTAAAAAATTTAATATTTGAAATTGAGTAATTTAGTTTAGATAAATAATAATAATAATAATAATAATATAAATTAAATATAATTAATTTTGTAGTATGAAAAAGATAATTAAATATATATTAAAATTTTAATTTTATTAAAATATTAAAAATATGATAAATTAATTATTAAATTAATATTAAATAATATAAATAGTGAAAGTCTATTAAAAATTTTTAAAATTAAATAAATATGATTATATGGATATTTATTATTTTAAAAAATTACCTAAAATCATTAATTTTCTATTAATTTGAATAACATTAAGTGTATATATAAATATCTCAAAATTTAGACGCTAGTTTAAAGAAGGATTTGCGACTATAAAAACCAACGATTTTGGTATTCTCCGATAGAACAGAGAACTTGACAATAGCCATAAGGTCCATATTGTCCAGAATTTGGGACAATATGGACCTTATGCTCCAGCAATGGCCCCATCACCTTTCGGGCTGGCACTGAGTTTAGGCTTTGTTGATTGCCTTTGCGATTCCCTGGGCCTACTGGAGTTTGCTGGTTTCTTTGCTGGGTCTGTTGGAGTTTTGTTGAACCCCTTGGTTTTCAGTTTGAAGAGAGTGGACTCTTGGAGGCCGAGCATACTGCTGCCTTGTAATTGTATGTTGCTCCTGGATGCTTTTGGGCCATGAGCTTTTCTTTTACTACACTCTCTGGGCTGAAACGGAGAAGGTTTCCCTATGGACCGGTAATGCACTTAGTTTAAAAATAGATACGGAATAATTTTTAGGATCTTAATTAAAGTTTAGCCACTGAAAGGTTTTTATGAAAACCTAAAACATTTATTTGAGAGTTTAAAAAAGATTGAGATTAGGGTGGATTTTTTATTTTTAATTTCTTATTAATTTATAAAAATATATATTTAATTATATATATAAGTTGATAAAAATTATTTAAAATTAATATATAAAAAAACAATAAAATTGATGTAAAAAATTTTCAATGCACATAGTTTAATAATAGATATTATATTTTGATGAGCTTCAATTTTTATATATCACCTGTGCATATATACACACATTTGACCAAATGGTTAGTCCAATTAGTACATTTACACAGTAATCTCTTGCATTATATCAAATTATTTATAACCATTTGCATAAAAAATTAAAAATGATATCCATATTGGTTACAATTCAATTTGGTAGTTAAGTATCTAATTATCACATCTTAATTTGAATATATTTGTAATAGAAGATTATCAAGTATAACAAAATAAGTATAAATAAGTTTTTATGATCTTATTTTCTAAGGATGTATTTCAATCACAACATATCTTTGTTTACTGTTTCAGAAACATGGAAATTTTATATAGATTCAAAAATATCCCCTGAGCACGTATCGGACATTATGGGAGCCAAAACATAATGTATGTGAATCAATCCTAAGATACGAAGCTCATTCAAGATAAAAGTAGTTTGCAAGAAAACAATCGTGAAGGAAGCCAATTTTAGTTGCAACAAACTATGACGAGTCCTTAACACAAAAAAAAAAAAAAGGAAGATATTTACTAAGCATTATAGAAAGACTTGGATACGAAGTGGGCAAGTTCCTAAGCCAATAGTCATCTACATCACAAAGAACTATTCATATCAAGAAAAACAACGGAGAGAGAGCCACAAAAGAGAACCCATCATACTAAAACAAAACAATTCAAACTTGTCTTGAATAATTGAACTGTTTAATAGGAAAAAAACAGGAGAATTGTAGCTTACCAATTTATATAATTAACTAATGTGTAACCATTCCCTCACCGGTTATAGGCCCTAAAGAAATGAGAACCAAAAGTTTTATTTCAATTGCTGGATATTGCTCTAGCTTGAATGTATTTATCCTTTTATGGAGCCTGCTACTTCAAGAAAGTTAGTTGACGCCAATACTATATGTAGTCATTTGAATACTGTATTATATACAATATGGACATTTTCATCTTCTCTGTAATTTTTTTAACTTTTTGTAACCGTTAATTTTAAGAGATACTAAAAAATTTAAGTGTTAAATTGATACTACTTTTATCTTTTTTATGACTACTTCATTTTTTGTAATTGTGGACATTGAATAAATTGGGCCCGTGAAGGAATCCTTGAAAGAGAGTTAGTAGGTAAGAAGTTAATGATTGAAGAATTGAACAAAAAAATGATAAGAAAAAAAAAAAAGGAAATGTGGAGAAGTGTGCCACGCCAATGTCATAGGCTTACTATATATATATATCAAGAATAATTAATAAACTGTGAAAAACTGTTTCAAGAAGCCACTGTCTATACTTTTAAAAACCATTTCCTACGAAGGAATAAATCATTTGTAAAGAAATCAGAATCATCGGTTAAAATTTTGATTTGTATCATTTTTTTTAAAATTATTAACTTAGATTTACCTTATAATTAGCTTTTCTTGAAGAAATCAGTACATATCCTTAAACGATATTTTAGTGGTTAAGAACTTAAATATTTATTTTTAAAATTTAAAATTTTAATCCTGAGTAAAGATACAAAATTTATAGCAACGAGAATAGCTGTCCTTTTTACGCAGCTAATGGGCCATTATCTTAAAAGCCGTTAGTCTAGATGACAAAAACGTAAACCTTAATTGCTTCTTCTTGAACGAACCATTACATAAGCTTGAAAAACCCCCATTTTTTTCGAAGCCTGAAAAGCCGTTAGTTTAGATGATAAAACAAATACCTTCTTATGCATATGACAGTGCTCAATTAATTCTGTGATGATTAAAATCTTCACTTGTTTGTTACCAAAAGACATGACAAAAATGTGGCTCAAACCAGAAGGAAAAAAAAACAAAAAAGAAAAACAGAAAACGAAAAGACATGGTAAACGTGGGATTATGAATCATATAGTCCATGGTTCGGTGTCCTGTAATGATGAAAATGTTATGAAACAGTTTTTATAAAAATAGAAAAAAATTTAGATCAATTCTACTCTTTCTTAGATATTTAAAATTTTATTGGTTGTCCCCAAAATTATTTTTGGGAAGTTTTTCTCACTTGATAGGGGGAAATTTGAGAGAAATCTACAAGAGAAAAAGGCTTTCGAAGAAAGCAAAACCTTTTGTGTGAAAAATATAATATAAACAAAACATTGTAAACACGTGCATAAGATGAAGATGAAGATCCGGTTGTTGGATTCTAGACAAGGAGAATATTTCGGTGTTGAGTGCAAAACTCTATTGGCTTCGCAATATAATAAGCACAACGGCAATTTTTTAACGTCGAAACCGCACCATGTACACAATTTCACCAAAATGAAGCTTCTTGCCCCCCTTGATGATGGGGTTTTAGGACAACAGCTTACCAACTTCCTAGCTTAAGTCGCAGCTTATAAGCTGATTAGAATTATTCATTTTTCGTACAAATTAATATAACTATTTAAAGTTTTTGATTTTTCTTCTGGCACTATCGCGGCAGATCTTGTTTATTCAGAACAATGATATACTTGCAGTTGTATGGGAATATTGTGTTGGGGGATAAAATTTCCACAAACTAGCAGAAGGAAAGGAAAGGAGGAAAAGGAGAAGTTGGCATATCATATGGTCAACAGTAATAGAAAATAGAAAACACATTTCTTATTAGAGATGAGGATGCTTAGTTTATTTTGAATAACTTTTCATATTAATGGATATTATCATGTTCAATTTTGTTCAATTATTACTTAGACAGAAGTAATAAAAAGAAATTTATAAATATGAAAATTGTATTAATCAACTGCACAATAATATTCACAAGAATACCTTATTTATAGAGTTAGACATAACAAATTTAAGAAATAATCTACAATAATTACATAATATTTTAATAAGAAAGAGAATCATAAATATTATTTAATTATGATATAAATAAAATTTTATTAAAGAATATTAATGTAACATTCAATTTAATGTATAGATAACAAAACATTTCTTAATTTTAATAATTTTTATTCTTGTTTCTTTTGGTGTTTCTATCTTAATGTTATTGTGTGGGATAAGTATACTAGTAAGCTAGTAACAATTTAATTTTTAAAATTTTGATGTCTAATATGAGTTGATTTTGTTAAATAAAAAAATAATAAAGTATTTGTAATGTAACAAATATGGAATTCAAAGACTTCATAGATAGACTTAAACCTCAACCAGCATTCCAAAGCATATGCCTCATTTTTAGTAAGCTTACCATGGTCTCATGTTAATTTTTTTTGCAATTTGTTTTGTTTAAACTTTTACCTTCTCATCCTAGCAATTGAAAATATCTTCAAGCTTGGTTTCCTTTTTTGATATTACAAAGACCATAAACTTGTGAACTTTTTGAGTGGATTGATCCCCCCTATCTTTCCAAGGACACACCAAATTATTCTAAGGCCGTTAAGAAGGGCGACCATTGCTAAGAATGTAACAATTGAAGAAAGAAGGTGTGCATGGTGTATTTTGATCTTCCTAGTTCTCACATGAGTGTTGTTCTCCCTAATTGTAATTGAAAGGAGTAGTAAATATGGGGGAGATATAGGTTGGGTCGGAAGTAGTGTTAACATTGGAAAAAGGGACCTTTGTTTTGTTCAAGGTGGGAAGTAAGAAGTAGGTCTTGTTTTGTAGATGTTTAAGTTGGTTTAAGATGGTTTAAGTTTTGGAGGTCCTCTTTGTAATTACAATATGCTTGCAAGGTCCATATTTACATTTTGGATTTTGTAAAATTTGAACTTTCTCATGGAACATTGAAGATTTGTTTCTTATGCAATAAAGCTATCTATTATATCTTGAGTGTACACTGAAACTTGATTAGCTACAATTACAAAATGTAATTGGGGTAATGAATAATATATAAACATGAAAATGGAACCATTTAAGCAACATTGACAGTGTGCTTTCAAATTAAAAGACTATTGTCATATAGATTTTGCATCCTTGGTATACCAAGTTACAAATTTCTTCCAACAAAAAAAAAAAAAATTCTTTCAAAGGAATAGACCCTAACTACCTAGCATAAAATCAAAATGGAACATATGACAAAGTCTTCAAACTAAAATAGAACTTCTTGAATACCAACACCATGCATCGGATCTATTGTAGAAGCTAATCCATTAACATTATTAATGTCCATTCTTATCCACTAGTTCTTTTCATCTAGCAATTGTTGATGATAGATTATAGTAGGACCCTTTCTCAAAATGGGAACTTGGGCAATGGCTTTTTTGCTATTTTTGGGCTATATTGCATAAATTAGGAAAAAAATATAAACCACTAAGTGTAAAATGAAAAACATTAAAATATTTACTAATAAAAGTGATAACACTTTCTGGTATTGTCATCTTGAGAGGAGGAGGAGGAGGAAGAGTTGGTTTTTGCAAGTTGTTTGGTTATGACCTACTTGATGACGTTTTCTATAAGTCAGGATAATACCTCTCTTGAACAGTTAGCAATGTGACTATATGCCTCATCATTATTTTTGATTCTCTGTATTTTTGGCCTACCCTTTTTTATTATCACAAGTGGTAAATAAATTGGGTCTTTTGCCAATTTTAGCCCAATAGTGTTGCCCTTGAATGGGATTCATCATCACTAAATATAACTCCAAATACTTTGACTTGTACCACTTATACAAATAATTTATAGGTGTTTTATCCCTATTTAGAATAACAGCTATAGCTTGGTAACAAAGTATCCCTAAAACATCTTTTACCTTCCAAGAGTACCTTACCCCCTTATGGACAACTTCATGCTCATTAACTTAATTAAAAAACACTTCACACTTAAAGTTATCTTTTCTTCCCCAATTTAGTTTCCTTCTAATTTTGTAACCAAGATCATCCTTCCATTTGTTGTATACATCTTTATTAGTCCTTAATCTTTTCATCACGATCAACTTAATGTTTCAAGCATTGATAAAATACACTTGATTCTAGCCCTCACAATCCTTTCATTAAATGCTTCACATAAAATGTTATCAACAATATCACACTTCAAGTTAGTTTTGAAATAGGTGTTGCACCATTTTTCAGTAGGGTTATTCAATATGTTTGGATGAGCATAAGGAGATAATTTCATTTGTAGCATGTTCTACACCAAAATTTGCTAGGTTTGTGGACTTTGCACATTTCCAAAATAGTTTATGCAATTCATTTCTTTGATGAATTCTTCTTTGTTAAGCAAATATATATCTTGCATAGTACATGTTCTTTGTTTTGGGTAGATAGTCTATTACTGCTTTCAAGATGCCTTACATTTCCAAAGATCAATAAACATAATCAAAGGTAAATTACTTTCAATTTACTTCATAATTGATTAGTAACCTTCAATTTTTTCCACACTTGAGTCATGAAATTTCAATTTACTTAATAATTAAGGCAAAACTTTTAATTTACTTCATAATTGAGTCAATAATTTCAATTTAATTCATACTTAAGACATTAACTTTCTATTTAGTTAATTGAATGCTTTGCACAACATGTAAATCAATCACTTAAACATTAAGAATAATAATGTAACAACAAAGATAACAGAAATATAGTGGTTATATAGTAACTTATAAGGTACTTGTCTAAGATGAGACCTCATTTATCTCTATAATGCATATAAATATCTACCTTAAGTAAGTCCGTAAACTAAGTCTATGTAGTAGTAGTCTCTCTCTTAATCACAACCCAAGCTATTGGAAAGAATTGTTTATTTCTTATAATAACAATAACACATACATGTATAGTATATAGTTTCATACCATTTTCACTTTCACTGTTATTTAAATAAGAAGTTGATTGTTTTTGAATTCCCAATATTCCATCACTAGATTTATTTATTAATTTACTATTTATGTTTGACATTTCTTCAATTAAAGTGAGAACTTTACTCTTAGTTTTTTCTTTTACTTTTAAGGCTTGTACCTTTTCTTTTAATTTACAATGGCTTTTACAATGTCATAATTGTCTACACACACACACACACACACACACACATATATATATTAGTTTGAGTTGCTCTTTTTTTTTTGTCTAAACTTATTAGGTTTATTAGATTTATAAAAGGATTTATTAGGTATGTTGTTAGACTTTTTCTTTTAAAATTTTCTAAAATTTTTATCTTCGTTCTTCCTTATCTTCCAAGGTGCTAATCTTATTTCATAATCATATTGAGAACAAATGATTCTAATTCTTTTTTACTTATATGTAATTCATTTTTTTTCTTGCAACTTTAAATTAGTACATAATTACAAAATTTCATTATTTATATATGTAATAATTTTTCCATATGTTAATAAATTATAAAGTATATTCCCATCATGAAAATTTCTAATTCTTATTCTAACCTTCTTAGTAAATAATTTTAATAATTCAACAATGAATCATTCTTTTTTTCAAAATGAGTAATTACAATATAGTTTAACAAAAATATAGGTTAAAAATATATCCTTGTACCATCAAAGGTCTTCTATAGATATGCAACTTAAATTCAAAAGTATTTCCAAAGATTTTTGTTGGAATCAATTTAAATCTCTAATAAAATGTTCATAGATGGTATAAAGTAAAAGTATCATTAGCATTTCTCTTAAATTTGTTTTTATTTGCACATTAGATATTCCTTTAATATGTATGCGACTAGCAATTTGGTTAGGTGCATTTAATACTTAGTTTCTTTCATTATCTATTCAATAATTATCCTACCATCTTTTTAACGCAGTAGTAAATTTGACTAGTAAATTATTAATTATGGCTTTATTTGAGTTTTCTATAACTCCATTGTCATTTATTGTAAAACATTATTAATATTCTATTCACTTAATCCATTTACGTTCCATTCATATATATTACTTCCATCAAAATTCATTTGTATTAGATAAAATTATTCTTCACTAATTATATTGAGAAATGATGATTTATTATAAAAGTGTTTTATTTTTTATTTATAAAATTGTCTTTTGTTATTATATTTTTTATTTATAGTTAAGTTTTTTTCAAATTATAGTTGTAATTTTTATATTTCATAATCCATTTTATTTTCCTTTGTTAAAACTTGTAATTTTGCCTTTTAATTTTCATCTTCACTTTTAATTTTTAAGTCTTCTATTTCTTTTAATATTTTCTAGAATATCCTTAGACTTTGCACTTAATGTTATTTGATTTTTTGTTGGTATCTCTAATGGTGTAAATAAGGGTTTAGATGCAACTATTAATTTTTTAGAAGATTATGCAATGTTATATTCTAATACTTGAATTTATTGAGCAATAATATTTAATGTTATATTTCTATAATTGTTTTAATTATATATTTTTTTAATATCCTTTTGGCTAATAATCATTAAAGTGGTATCTATTTCTAATATTTTAAGAAAAGGGGTTGTCATGGTTTTATTAATATACTTAAATATATATTCCTCCCTAAGAGGATATATGTATATATATATATATATATATATATATATATAAATATTCATTTAAATAATTTAAAATATATATAAGTTATTGGACTCTTCAAGCAAATTTGACCAACTAAAGCCTAATGAACCAACTCAAACTAACAAATTAAAAGACTAACTTAAAATTATGAGTCGCAAATGAACTAGTTTAGTTGTTTAATTTTTTTATATTGTAGTATATATTGAGAGCATTTATTCGGATTTTGATGAACACACTAGAAAACTAGTTACTTATTTGGTCTTACAACTTTTGTTTTTGTGGTTTGCGTGGAGGGTCAAAGAGCCGGCAAGGAACTGTATAGCTAGTGCCGTAGGGAGGCTAATCCCCTAATGTCTTCCAGCACCATCTAGAGTAGCCCAGCTGTTGGTTGCTCAAGGAACAGTAATTCAAGGGGCAAAACTAGCAAGCCAATCAGCAGTTCGATTAGACTATCCATCAGCATGCCTGATCCTGACCTCCCAAGCACATGTAAGGAGATGCCTGCACTTCAAAACAAGGTTACCTATAGGGCAGTATTACTGGATTCCCTTGGTGAGAAATCCCAAAGCCACTTAAGATAAACTTGTAGCAAGAATCCCTATAATATCGCCCAAACTTCTACTGCTGCCACTTGAGGTAAACCACCTGTTGAAAGTTTTGATGCATCATCCAAGTAAACGGACGCTACACAAGAAAAGGCTCAGTTAGGTTTAGATAGTTGAATAAGTAATGGGTAGCGGTCAGAATAGAGATGGGGTAGATGAGAAACCAACACATCCGGCCACCTTTGCTGCCAAGGGGGCATTAGCTATAGCGCGGTCCAATCTAAAGGAGATATGTGTGTGCATTGTGAGGCCTCGAGTCCAAGTGAACATTGGCCCACCAAATCCCAAGTCCACTAGTGCCAGTTCATTCAAACTGGCAAACGGCACCCATCTGCCCTAGACGTAGATGAGCACAGCCCATTTTCTCATCCAGTGAAGCAATAACACTAAAATCGCCCGCCGAAAGCCGAAGATCACTTGTTGTGGCATGCAGTTGGCCCAAGCTTTCAAACAACTCCCTTTGCTTAAAATTATCAAGAGTTGCATATATGGCAATAAAAAACCAATGGCCAACCCTCGAAACTGAAACTTGGACGTGGTAGAACTGAGGATCTTTCTTCGTAAAGTTCAAATGCACCCAATCAGATTTCCACAAAATCCGTATTTCACCCCTCGTCCAGCCCAAACGATTATCAATCTGCCATAATAGCCTCGGATGATAAAACTCAATAGGATGATTAAGGATTCGAACCCATACGGCAACCTCATAAATGCCATTAGTATCCGAATTATGCAATGGGCTCCATTTCCTAATCGCGAGATAATGACCAGACACAATCTAGGGGCCTCCATGCAAAACAATGTCATAATCATCCTTGTGCTCAAGCTTAACAAGATAAAATTTACTACCAAGGTCAATCAATGTAAGATTACCCTTCCGGCATCACATCGGAGAAAGACTTCTGAACAGAAATGTGTAGATCACACAATTCCCTGGGAGCTTCGCGGTCAACTTTTCACGCTAGGGGTCTCAGAGTTCCCTTTTCTCATCCGCAGAGAACAGAACATTGGGACAGTCACCATTGACCAGGCCATCTTCGTCATCAGAAATCAAGTCTTCCTCTAGTGAAGGAGAGCGACCTATTCAAACTCATATCAAAATTATAACTAAGACATGGGTCGCCACAGAAACGAGAAAAAATGGAAGGAAATTTTGGTTTATAAGGTTTTGACCGAAGTTCCCATGCTCAAAAATTGATAAAGAGGGCCAGAGCCAAAATGGTAACAATGACCATAGAATAGAGGACATTACAGTAAGGCTTTATTGATGCAGCAATAGAAAATGTTGTCTTCTACAAAGAACCATCAGAATCATCAAAACTTAGATCCTGCATAGAAAATAAAATTGATCAAACAAAAAGCACCGAGGTTTCATGGCTCTCACTACACTCTGAAGGGTACCCAATGCCACAATTTCCATTAAGCTTTTGGCATATTCATTGTAGATATTTGACATATAATGAGGAATGTTAAATGAAATTTAAATCTTTTGGATCAAAACACTCGCCAAACGTTCCAAGATTATTAATAAGTAGACATCGATAAGAGCCTTTTAGTTATTCTTGCTATTGAGGGTCATCAGAAGCTGCACGTGCATTCAAGTGACTTCACTTGCCCGATATGGGATAGTTGCTGCTCAGGCAGTTGAAGAGAAGAAATGAATTGGACAATTGAGGAGGATCATGATTCCAATGACGATGAAATATTTGAGTTTGGTACCCGAACGTTGAAACAAAAGATTGTTAAATTAGTTTGTGATAGAATATTTTTCTATTTGTTTTATAATGTTTGATGCAATGCCACTCAGACAGATTTAAAACAATTTTTTTAAAGAGGCAAATTTTATAGAAGGGATAAAAAAAAATGGCATAGCTATGTATGGAACTAATGCACAACCGTAGTGTGAAAAAAGAGGTAATAAAAAATGCCAACACTCAATTAAACATTCTTAAAATTAGGATTTTTGTAATGCACCAAAAAAAAAAAAATAGAGAGTTTTAAAAGAAAAAACATTTGTCTTCATATGATAACTTTTTTTTTATTAAACTATTATTATAAAATCCTATTTATAATAATTTTTACACCACACAGATATAAATATTTTAAATAAATTTAAATCTTTTTCGACATATAATTTACAAAATTTATTATGTTATTTTATATTGTAAATAGTATTTTGTGAAGAACTTTAAAAAGATATTTTATAATTAAATGTAGCCTGATAATTAAGAAAACAAGAATCAACCAAGCAAATTTCTTTTATACGTTGAAATCTTTGAACACATGGAACTATAGTTTGTGAAGAATCCATATCCACGTGCTTTGTGGTAAAATTAAATGGTTGTAATCCATCATGATAATTATCACCATAGTTTTCAAAATCTCATCACAATAATTGGGCTTAAATGATATAACCCTAAAAATACATATTAGATAAAATATATACACATATCTAAAATATATACACTTTAAAAAGTTAAAATTATGATTAAGAACTGAATATGATAATAAAATCTTAATTAGATACAATATACATACACAGATATAAGTATTTAAAATAAATTTAAAATTTTTACAACACACACATATAAATATTTTAAATAAATTTAAAAATTTTTCAACATATAATTTATAAAAATTATTATGTTATTTTTATGTTATAAATAGTATTTTGTTGACTTTGAATGGATATATTATAACTAAATGCAATGTGATAATGAAGAAAATAAGAATCAACCAAACATATTTCTTTTACAGATTGAAATCTCTTGAACACATGGATCTATAGTTTGTGAAGAATCTATATCCACATGCTTTGTGGAAAAGTTAATTGGTTATGGCACACATGATAATTATGACCGCAATTTTCAAAATATCAACTTGGTTTATGATTGAATCAATATAAAATCTCATCACAATAATAAGACTTAAATGATAGAGTCTTAAAAAATCTTAGAAAAATATATACACAAATATAAAAATATATATAATTTTAAAAGGTTAAGTGATGATTAAAAGGTGAATATGACAGTTAATATACATTAGATACAATAGTTAATATATATTAGATACAATACACACACATATACATATATAAACACTTTTTAAAAAATTTAAAATTTTGTCAACATAAAATTTAAAATTTTGTCAACATAAAATGTTATATTGTATTATAAATAATATTTTTGTTAAGAACTTTAAAAGAATATATTAGTATTAAATGCAACATGATAAACGTTGTCTTCGACCCCAATTTGAATGTGACTTTCAGCAAGAAATTCAATGTCCATTAAGTTGTTCGTCTTATTATATATCGTGATAAACGTTGTCTTCGACCTCTCTCCATCTATCTCTTTCTCTCACGAAAATGTGAGTCAGAGAGAGGATGATGGGCAAGACGTCGATTTTCGTCATTAATATTCTGGCAGCAGTGGATGCAAGATGAATGTGGAGGATCTTTCAGGGATGGGGCAGAGTTGAGTACGTTTTCAACCCAAATAAGGTGAGTCAGATTGGACTGTGGAGGATCTTTCAGAGATGGGGCTTGTGTTGTGGAGGTGGGGAGTAATGGTTTAGCAGTCTGAAGATGAAGAGGGAGAACTTGAATCCTGAGAGTTGAGAGCGATCAACTTAAAATGCAATGGGCGGAAAAGCAAGGGTGAGTCTCTGTCGCCCTTCCTGCCGCGCCCAAACTGCTTGGAGAAATTTCTTTACTTTAGCTCCTTATTATAACATAACCATACTAATTACATAATAACTCAGTAATAAGTTATGCGAATCACAAAGAAACAATGTTTTCTTTTCTCTTCTCTTCTTCTTCTTCTTCTTTTTATTTGTATTTTTAATTTTTTTTATTTCTTCTTCTTTATCAACAACGCTAGAGTTTTTTTCTGTAGTAATAATAAGAAGAAAAAAAAAAAAGAAAAGAAAAACGATGCAAGGAGTGGTTTGCTTTTTACAAGGAAAAGTCAATTATTTCACATATGCTTACTAATCAAGAAAATCATTGAATTAGGTTCAGGTGTAAACAATCTTATTTATAATTTTACATCAAGTATTTTTACCACTCACATTTATAATCTCCAAATTATGATAGAGACAATTGTCCACAATGCTTTGGAATATTTATATGACTATTTTCAAGGATTCTCTATTTGGCACCCAATCTAGTGGCTTACTCCCTATTCATATCTTTTTAAAAGTAGTATGATTTATATCTTAAATTGCACTTAACAGTTTAAATTTTTAGGTGGAATAATTTTTTAACATAATCTTTGAAACCATATTCTTGTGCCTCACTTGCGTCAAATACAAACTTTTTTGCTTTAAGAGGCGGACATTTTAGGAAACCAATCTTCGATGTAGTCCCATGCAACTTGCCTTCTAGTTTGTTTGATGTTTTCTCGAACACATCGAATTTAAGTATGGTTTTTTTTTTTTTTTTTCGAGGAAGAACAAATAAGGAACCCATCTAATATTAGTAGTATCTAATAGATTTCCAAAACAAAAGTCCGTGGTCCTCACTCCTCCTCAGTCTTCAGGGTGTTGGGGGTTGGGGGTTGGGATGAGGATAATCTTTCTTTGTAGATTGCCCACAAATCGTAATAAATGTCCAAAGACGTGGAAAACGTTTGCAATGAATGGCCCACTCATTGATCCTGGGAGTGATATGTACAAGATAAAGGACATATAAAATTAAGATAATTGTGCTTTTGGTCCATACAAATATTCTTATACTATATAAACTGCATAATAATATGTAGATGAAGGACAGAGTATTTACTTAATAAAAGCATGAGGAGAATATATTAGTGTTGTGTGCAAAATTTTATTGGATTTTTAACCCAATAAGCCCAACGACAAAATTTTTAATGTCAAAATTATCCGAAGGACACAATTAATTCACATAACCTTGAGATAATCACCCAAGGTAAGAGTATTCAAAAAAAGGAAAAAAAATCAAAATCTTTTTCACTATATATATTCAATGTTTTTACTTTTAAATTGATGTTATTAATTTATTGATTAATGATTGTATCAATTTTATTTGTTACAAGTTAAATAACTAAATTTTTACTTTGAATTATTTTATTATTTATTTTATTTTTTCATTAAATGAACATGATAACACTTAAAGTCATCTCGTGTTTTACTTTTTTAATTATATTTTTTACTTTGCTTTCTTATCATTTGCTTAGTCATTTTCTTTTTCACTTATGTTTTTCAATATCTTTAAAATTTTATGACTTATATTTAAATTGCTCTTATTTTTATTATTATTTTAATCATATGAATTTATTTTTTGATATAAAATTTTTCTTATTGCATAAATATTTACATTTTTTTCTGTAATATTTAGCAATAAAATTATTATTAATAAATATCTTTTATTTAAGTAATTATACTAGGTACTTTCATTTATATTATTTAAATTATCATGTTACATGTAGTAATAATATATTTTTTAAAATTTTTAACAAAAATACTATTTAGAATATAAAATAATATAATAATTTTATAAATTATATATTGAAGAAATTTTAAATTTATCTACAATGTTTATATGTGTGTGCATGATATATAATATAAATTTTATTATGGTAGTCAACTCTTAATTGTAATCTTAACCTTTTAGGAGTACACATACTTTATCTTTATGTCGTATTGAATCAATGTTTGTGCCCATTCATCATAGTTAAAGAGGCAAGAAAAATGGAACAATTTTATAATTTTTGAGTTAACTAATATTTTGTGATTAAATATTATGATTACCGTGTAATTATTAAAATAAAAGTATGTATGTCTCGTTGAAAGCTTTTTGGTTTCATGATTGGTTACTAGTGTCATTTTCACATGTTGTATTCCTGCAAACATTTCAGTGCTATCAACAGTTTGCCTCTACGCCTCACATAGTCACCTATAAATTCGACCCCTCAGGTCACGGATCTTCATCTTCAACAACATATCACCTCGCACACACTCACAGAGGCAGATATATAATACCTATGGCAAAGGTACGATGTCTTAATTAAGGTTTTTTTTTTTTTGACAGAGAGAGAGAGATTCTAATTTGGTGCAAGTGCACTTGTGCATAATTTTATACTGCAGGTGCAAGCTAATGCGGAACCTGTCATCAAGATAGGGCCATGGGGCAGAGATCTCGACGCCGACAATTGGAGCTTTCAGATTCCAAAAGATGGGGACATTAAGGCCATTACAATTGCCACCGGGGCTGTTCTTGATTCACTTGTCTTCACTATCCAAGACGCAAGTGGGGCAATCCAGACCCTTAAATATGGCGGTGCCGGCGGTACCGGTGCTCCTTCTCAGGTAACCTCATTTACTTGACTTTAAAAATATATAAATATTTGATTCAAATTTTAATTTTTTTTACTAAATTTTAATATTTAATATTAGCTCAAGAGTTATTTTTTTTTCTATTTTAATATGTTTACTCAAAATACTCAATTATAATTTAACATATATTACAATTTTCTTATTTTATATTGATAATTTTTTTAAATATGTTTAAAATTCACACAATATAAATACCCATAATTAAGGAAAATAAAAGCAAAAAAAATAATTTTAAAAAAGAGTAATTTTAAATGTCTCTTTTTTTAAGGGAAAAAAATATTTGTAAATTTAACTTTTTTAAAAAAAAAAAACCCATAATTGAATTCTTTTTTTAATTACTCACAAATTTAGTTTTTATTTTTTTAATATAATTTAAATATCTTGTTATTTTTTATTTAAATAAAATATAAGTAATTTTCAATAAATATAAAAATATTATAAGTGGGGCAATCTTGATACTAATATGTATATATATATATTTGCAGCTGGACTTCTCGGTCAACGAGTATTTGACATCAATTGCTGGAGCATATGGGTCATGGAACGGTGCCGATTATGTCACATCTCTGACATTTATCACAAATATAGGAACATATGGACCATATGGCTATGACTACGATGTAGACTATGGAGCCACTGGCGTTGTCAAGTTCTCTTTTCCGGTACTGGAGAATGGTAAAGTCGCTGGCTTTTATGGATATGCTGCCAGCTACATTGACCGTATAGGATTTTATGCGAAGCCGGTATCATCCCAGTCCGATCCTTACATCTCCTTGAAAGTTCAGATTTGAAGAGTCAGTGTACAATTATATTGTATCTCTTATATTGCAGGTGCAGGCTGGCGGTGTCATTAGTGTCGGACCTTGGGGCAGAGAAACTCCTTCCAGCAATGAGACCTTCGAAACTTCGATAGGTAGCAACATTAAGGAGATTATAGTTGGTCATGGTGCTGTCATTGATTCCCTTACCTTCACCGTGCAAGACGCCAATGGCCAAGGGGAGAAGGTAAAGTTTGGCGGCAACGGCGGCGATCTTTCTAAGGTGAGGGCTTTTGTTGTGCGTGAATATATTGTTCATGTATATTACGGTAGACACTAGATATACGACACAAACCCAAGTGTTTGTTACTTATTATTTTAAAATTGAGCGTCTCTTTCTTGAATTCTCAATTGAATGTGCCCTTCGTACCCATCACTTATCGAGTGCAAATGTATGTATCCAGGTGGAGTTTGCTTCCGGGGAATATATAACAACAATTTCTGGAGCATATGGGTATTGGCTTAATCAAGACGGCATTTATGTCACAGCAATAGCATTTACCACAAATTTGGGAACTACTTATGGACCTTACGGCCACGAGGAAGATAATCCAAATGGGGTCACTACGGATACCGTGAAATTCTCTAGCCCTCCAATGGAGAATGCTGAAATCACTGGGTTTTTTGCATCTTTTGATAACTACATCCAGAATATAGGGATTTATATAAGGCCCAAATCATCAACTGATGCATGAAGTTGAGCGTGCTAAATTAAATAGAACAAGAGTCCAAGTCAATAAGTCTATGTTGGTTTAATATATTACTAAATAAGGACTCTGATGTAATGTGCAAGGAGTGAATTGAAATAAGATTGTGCTTGTGCTCTGCTCTTTATATATTTGAATAATTCTTACTTGTGTTTGAAAAATGTACAAGACTGTGTACCATGAGTATCTATGAATCCATATTGTTAACTTTGTATCTTTTATACTTGTTGCCCTCTAATGCAACTCAGAGTAATGATAATAAGGTCTCTAAAAAAAATTGATAATTTTAAACTTTTATAATAAACAAATTCAATTTAACATAACACCAAATTTAAATAAAGAGATTTTATGAAAAAAAATAGTATAAATAAAGAGTTCAAGAAAAAAAGAAATTAAAAATAATAATTTACAGAAATTCAGAACCAACTCTTTTTTGTCATGATATTACCTTTGAGAGTTGAATTGACTAATTAACAATATTTCTTAACAATATTTAATTATAATATATATATATATGTTTAGTGCACATATTAAAATCCTATAAACTTGTCTAAAATAGTACAAATAATAATTTAGGATAAAAATAAAGAAAGATAATATATAAATGAAGGTTTGTCTATTTCATTAAACAACCAAAAATTTACAATTGTTTTGCCCCTCCTCCTTTTGCCCGAAGTAAGGGAATCAATGAGAACATCATGACCAGCCATTATCTCCTTAATGTTGCTACTTTTCCCAATCTCCAAAGTTTCGTCACTTGACAAAGTTTCTTTGCCCCAAGGGCCTAGATTGATGACACTATTGACCTGCACCTATAATATATATATTTATATATTCATAGTTATTCTTATTAAAATTAAGTCAAATTTATTATAAATTAAAAATTAAAATTTATATAGAATTTTGATAATTGAATATTGTTTGTTATAATTTACATATTAGATTAAAATTAGATATAATGTAATGTATAATGAATTAAATATTTCATATTATTATGTGCCTGGTGAGTAGGCTTTTATATTTATATTATTTATATATATTTCTCTTATTAATACATAGTATTTTATCAAATTAATAATATAAAAATTATTATATAATTGTATAATCGTCTAACAGTAACTATTGGATTTCAGTAGTGATATCAAAGTGGGTATTTTTATCTGATTTGAGAGAAAACGTATAAATTTGGCCGGAGCTGCTGTAGAGTTAACGAAGTTGCCACAGAAGCCGCCGGAGTTACAAAAGTCATCGGACTGCCGGTTTTTGTCATTAAAACCGTTGCCAGCTGTGGTCGGAGCATCGTCGCCGAACCCAATTGATACAGGAGATACCATGAAAACCAATTTGAATAGGGAGGCCAACATCATAGTCAAGAATCATATAAGATCATAGCAACCACCAATTACCACTAGGTGCCACCAGCTGCTACTGCTAAAGAAATTTTCAGAATCAATAATTGATCCAGTAATTATATTAGAGTGGGTAATTTTATTCGGATCAACAGAAAATATATAGGTCTTGCTAGAGCCGCCGCTAGACTGCCAATTTCTATCATTAGAATCGCTATCTGCCATTGCTGAAGCACCACCACCAACCACCATGCATTGCCGGACGTGCAACCAAAAGTTGCTTTTTGCCTTGTTGGAAGTCATTTCCTACACCACTGGACGCTGATAAAGAAAATTCGAAGGTTTTGCCACCGTCTTCCATCATCAAATGAGCTCTCTCTAGCCACCACCAACACATGAAACCTTCATCGTTGCAGTAGTTAATGCTGGCACTGAGGAGAAGAGGAAAAAAAAAAAAAACAAAAGAAAATCAAAGCTAGAATCACAAAACATAAAAATTTGGGGTCAAAATCGAAAACTAATAAACATTGAGGGTCATATAAAAAACTAATATACTTTAAGGGGTCAGATTACAATTAATAAAAATTAAGGGACCAAATTAAAAACAAAGTGATAGGAAAAGTAAAAAAAGAAGAAGGAAAAAGTAGAGATGTAATGTACAAGAGATAATTATATAACTGTTGAGAAAAACAAAAAAGAAGATTATGAATATGGAGAAAAATTTAAAATTATAAGTTATTGAATTAATGAAACATATAAAAATTGTATCAGAGTAATAAAATTTATAAGATTTACATATAATGGCTTATGAGGTTAAAAACTTAAAAAGGTTTAAAGTTAAGGGACTTATTGAATTAAGAAATAAAGATAACTCAACTTAATTTTTCCATGTAATAAAGAAAATGAGGTAGTAAAATTGTCATGTAATTGTATTCTATAGAAATCATGTATTATAAAGTGTTATAGAGAATGAAATCCCAAACCTCACTATTCAAGGTTGTGTATTGCAAGGTTCTTAAAGATTCAAAAGCCAAATAAAAATTACTCAAGATTAATTAAGAAAAACTATCATGGAAATTTTTGATAATTCTATTAAAACTATTAATGATTAAAATTTGAAAGTTGTATCAAGTTGAAGTAGATATTGTGAATGATTATATGATCAAATTATAATTAAGATGAGATGTTAAAATTAATCTAAATTTGTTACAAATTAAAAATTAATATTTAAATAGAATTTAATAAATTAAACTTTATTTGTTATAATTTACTTATTAGATTAGAGTTATATATGATATGATATGTAAATATTTAAATATTTCAATTTATTATATAATTAATGAATATGGTTTTATACCTATGTTATTTATATGTACTTATCTTATTAGTGCATAATATTTTATGAGATTAATAAAATAGGAAATTATTGTATAATCTTCTAGCAATTGTATTAAAATTATTACACTTTAACAGTAATATAAAAGTTATTATGCTTTAACAACTCATTACTAGGTCTTGGCCTATATATTTCATTTGTTATAGATATCTAATGAGAAATATTTAAATAATAAATTTTAAAGTATAATTCTAATAATAATTAATTTGATTAATTAATTTTAATTTATATTTAAAAAATAGTTAAATAAAATTAAAATTAATTTAATTATTGGGTATGATTAATATCTTAATAAGTTTAGGAGTTTTTAAATTCAAAATTGTGTTGAAAAGATTTAATAAAATTAAAACCAAATTATTGACTAAATGGTGAAATAAATTTTATTATTACATACTAATGTGACAAAATTCATAATTGAAATTTTAATTAATAATATTCATATAATCAACTATATGTACCAATATTGAAAAAAGAAAACTTACTCAAGTAAAAAATTTAATATTTGGAATTAAATAATTTAGTTGAGAGAAAGTCAAAATAAAAGTAATAAAAATATATAAACCAAGTATAATTAATTTTGTAATATGAAAAAGATAATTAATTGTATATTAAAATTTTAATTTTATTAAAATATTAAAAAATATTACAAATTAATTACTAAATTAATATTAAATGTTATAAATTGTGAAAAGTTATTAAAAAATTTAAAATTAAATAAACATCATTAGGTAAACATTTATTATTTAAAAACAAATTAAATTCACCAATTTTCTATTAATTCCGATAACACTAAGTATATATATGTAAATTCTCAAAATTTTGACACTCAAGTTTAAGGACGAGTTTATGATGATACTCACTCTGTATAAAACTCATTGTGATCAATATTATTGATAGCATACCCATAAAGACCAACGATTTTATCATTCTCCGATATAACAGAAAACTTGACAACTTCAATGGGCCCACCATCTCTGTTGTAGTCACAACCATAAGGTCCATATTGTCCTAAATTTGTGAACAACATTAAAGATAATGGTATCTTTCCATGTCCCATCTCCACATGCTTTAACAATATTTGTTAAATATTCGTTGGCAACATCATCTTTCGGCTGGGCACTGGGTTTGGGCTTTGTTGATCAGCTTACAAATCCCTTGGGCTTACTAGAGTTTGCTTGTTTCTTTCCTGAGGTCTGTTGGAGTTTTGTTGAACCCCTTAGTCTTGAGTTTGAAGAGAGTGGGCTTTTGGAGGCTGGAGATGTTGCTGGCTTGTAATTATATATTGCTTTTTTATGTATTTGGGCCATGAGCTTTCCTTATACATAATTTATGGCTTGCAAACTTTTATGCAGTGTGTTGTGTTAAGGATGGATACTACTACACTCTCCTCTTATGGGCTGAAATGGAGGTCTCCATAAGGACTGGTAATGCTCTTGGGTTTAAAAATAGATGTCACTTTAAGAGTAATTTTTAGGGTCTTAATTAAGGGTTAACAACTAAAAACTTTTTATGAAAACCTATTAAGTTTATTCGAGAGCTCAAAAAATTACATTAATTTATTCTTTATTTTTAATTTCATGTTAATTTATGAAATTACATATTTAATTATATATATATATTAAAATTTTTTCTCTACAAAAAATTTTCAAGATTTTCAATGTACATAGTTTAATAATAGGTATTACTTTTTAATGAACTTTAATTTTTATATATTGGATGTGCACACACGCATTTGACTAAATGGTTAGTCCAATCATTCACACCTATACCCAAATCTCTTTCATTATATCAAAGTATGTATAACTAGTTTTATAAAATATTAAAAGTTGATTATTAAGCATCTAATTATCACATTTTAATTTAAATATATCTATAAAGGTTGATTATTAAGATATAACAAACTAAGTATAAATAAGTTTTCATGATCTTATTTTCGAAGGATGCATTTCAATGACAACATATCTTTGTTTATCAATTTATAACCATGAAAATTTTGTATAGATCCAAAAATATCCCTTGAGCATGTATCGGGCTCTATAGAAGGCAAAACATAACGTATGTGAATCAACCCTAAGATACGAAGCTCATTCAAGATAAAAGTAGTATGCAAGAAAACAATCCTGAAGGAAGCCAATTTTAGAAGCAACAAACTATGAAAAATACATAAAAAAAAAAGATATTTACTAAGCATCACAAAAAGACTTGGATATGAAGTGGGTAAGTTTGTAAGCCAATAGTCATCTATGTCATAAAGAACTATCCATATCAAGAAAAACAATGGAGGGGGAGCCACAAAAGAAAACCCATCATGCTAAAACAAAACAATTCAAACTTGTCTTGAATAATTGAACCCTTCAATAGGAAAAAAGGGAGAATTGTAGCTTACCAATTCATATAATTAACTAATGTGTAACCATTCCCTCATGAATCATAGGCCCTAAAGAAATGAGAACCAAAAGAGAAAGTTAGTTGACACTAATATTGTATGTGGTCATTTAAATATTATATTATATACAATATAGACATTTTCATCTTCTCTTTGAACCTCTTCATCCTTTTGTAATTCTTCAATTTTTTGTAACCGCTGACTTTTAAGAAATACTGAGAAATTTAAGTGCTAAATTGATATTACTTTTATCTTTTTTGTAACTATTCAATTTCTTACAATTGCTAACATTGAATAAATTCAACATGTGAAGGAATCCTTGAAAGATATTTAGTAGTTAGGAAGTAAATGATTCAAGAATTGAACCAAAAAAATGATAATAAAAAAAGGAAGTGTGCCACTTGTCACACCAATGTCATAGGCTTACTATATCTATCAAGAATAATTAATAAGCTGCAAAAAACTCTTTCAAGAAGCCACCGTCCATGCTTTTAAAAGCCATTTCCGATGAAGGAATAAATCATTTGTAAAGGAATTGAAATTATTGTCTGAAATTTCGATCCGTATCATTTTTCATAAAATTATTAGCTTAGATTTAACTTATAATTAGCTTTTCTTGAAGAAACTAGTATATATCCTTAAGTAATATTTTAGTAGTTAAGAACTTAAATATTTATTTTTAAAATTTTAAATTTTAATCTTGATAGGCTATAAAATTATTGCAACGAAGATAGTTGTCCTTTTTACAATTTAATTTTGAAAATTCTAATTAGACAATGTCTAATATGAGTTAATCTTGTTAAATAAAATTTACAAAGAGGCTAAAAATGTTACTCTTTTGGAATTTGTCGTTAATTGTTGACATAGACCCAAAAATGGCATACTATTAGCAACTTATGCATACGTGGAAAATTTTTCTCTCACTTCATGATTGACCCTTTTAATTCTTCCCTTTCTCTTGAATCATATTTTCCTTGTTCTTTGAGAGCACAAGAAACTTCCTCATTTTTCTCCTTATCTTTGACAAACGCCTCTCTCAACCTCATTTTTGGTGGCATAACCAACTCTCACCAATTAGTCTTATTGAGTTATGATGTATAAAATTTGATATAAAAAAAAAAAAAAGGAGCAAAGAATTAAGAAGAAAAGCTAAAAAAAAAAAAAAAACTAAAGTATTGGTTCTGTAACAAATATAAAATTCAAAGACTTTATAGACAAACTTGAACCTCGGCTAGCATTTCCAAGCATATGCCTCATTTTTAGTAAGCTTACCATGGTCTCATGTTAATTTTTTAAGCATTTTGTTTTGTTTCAACTTCTACCCTTCTCATCCCAGTAATCGTAAATATCTTTATGCTTGGTTTCCTCTTTTGACATGACAAAGAGCAGAAACTTGTGAATTTTTTGAGTGGATCAATTCCCCCATCTTTCTAAGGACACACTAAATTATTCTAGGACTATTAAGAAGGGTAACCATTATTAAGAATGCAACAATTAAAGAAAGAAGGCGTGTATGTAGTTTGATCTTTTGATTCCATAGCCAACGAAGTTCACTTGGATCTTTTGATTCTTCTCGCACAATTTCTTTGCCCATTTCTTGCAATAAATGATGCATTGTTACCCCTTCACCCTCATTCCTATCCGTATTCATATATAGAATTATAAGAGACTTATCAGTGAGAACACTTAATTCAATTTCTGTTGAAAAACCACAATTGTTTGGTAATTTTATAATAGAATCCTTATTCCAACCTTTCAAACAACAAGCAATCCAAAGAAAGAACTCTTTCTGCTCCTTGTCTAAGCTGGAATAGCTAATTCTTAGTACATCTTGGATTTCCTTCATAGGAGCATTTTTCAATTTCTTTAGAGTACTTTCCCACTCTCTTTTGGTTTCATCCAACAAAGAGGAACCCAACACCTTGAGAGCTAAAGGAACACCTTTAGTATAACAGACAACCAAATTTGACAATTCTCTTAGATCATCTATTCGAACATTATGTTTAAAGGCATGCATACTAAATAATTGAAGATCATCAGGGTTTAATAATGTCTCCACCTCATATACAACATCGACAAGGGGTTTAAGCAATTGCTCATCCCTGCTTATGAAGATGATTCTCCTTTCGAGAGTATGCCAACCACGATCCGCAGCTAAATATTTAAGTTGCTTCCTATCATCCACATCAACAAGGATAAGCAAAACCTTCATACTACGAAACATATAGAAAAATTTCCTAGTATCAGGCATGTTGATTGTTTTTATTTTTCTTCCTCCAAGACCTCAAAAAGAAGCTTTTTTCCCAATTTTTCTAATCCACGCTTTTCTGATTCTTCCCTTGCATTTGCAAGAAAGTAGTATCTTTCAAATTGACATTTAATTTGGCCAAAAAGTGCTGTGGCCAGAGTAGTCTTCCCTATGCCGCCCATGCCCCAAAGTACAAGGATAAAAACACTACCCGACGACTCACTGCACAATAACGTTTAGAGTTGCTCCATGCGGGCACCTAAGGACTTGGCCACATCTTTTGCAAATCTTTCCAAATGCGATGAACGATTCCATGAACTATGGCCGACTCCAACCTACCAAGTACAAAAAGTTTATATATTGAAGTTAAATGAAGTAAGTATGGTCAAAGGAAAAATCAAATGTAAATACAATGAAATGCATCATAAGAAAAATGATGCAGTGCCCATAATCCTTTGTGGCCGATCTAGATGGATTGGCAGCTTTAGTCAAAGCAGCCCTCCATCTTTGCAGTCTCTTTATATTTGAGTTGAAATTGGACTCATGTCCAACAAATGCATCTGCAAAATTCCCAACCTGTTTCCTTACATTTGATGGATCTACGTGATAGAATACTGAGATGACCTTCCACCCTCAGGTGTCAATACATTCCACTATCTTGGCTAGTTCATCTAAGCACCATCTGGAAGAAGCATAACCTATGGAGGAGACAACAACGGTAAACATGGACTCTTTAATGGCATTCAAGAGCCCTTGCGAGATCTCTTCTCCTCTTTCCAGTTCATTGTCTATGAAAGTTTTGATTGATTTTTGACACAAAGTAGAGTGGAGATGGATTATGAAGCTGTAACGGGTGTCATCACCCATGAAACTCAAGAAAACATCGTGTTTAAATAAATAGGTAGGGAGAGAAGCAGAGCAACTGGTGGAAGCCATGGAAAAATGTATTGCTAGACAAGCCTTGCCATCCCTACTCTCTCTCTATATATAGGCTTAATGTTTCAAAGAATAAAAAAGAGAAATACCCGTGAAATTTCCATGAAGTTACCTGCGTGCTGGATCTCACCATCGTAAAAAATAAAATGGATTAAAAAGGCTAATTAATTGTTAGGTTTGTCATTTATATTGAAAAGATCTTTTAGTAAAATAAGTAAATTTGAGAGAATGGTTGGTTTTTTATTTAAAAAAATAAAAAGGAAAATTTAGAAATAATTGTTTTCTTTGTTATGAAAAATAGATGAATTTAGAATAAAGATTTTATATTTCTAAAAAAAATCAAAAGGAGAATTCATTAGTAAACTTTTTTACTTTTTTTGTTTTTTATTTTTTTAATTTATAAATTTGTGAGAAATTACCAGATAAGTAAATTAAAGTTTTCTCTCAATTTTAACAATATATATATATATATATATATATATATATATATATATATATATATATATATATAAGCATTGTACGCAACATAAATATCTAATAAAAATATTAAAATAATAAAATTTGAGTTATATTTCTAATAACAATTAATTAAACTAATCTGCTTTTAATTTAGATTTAAAAAAAATAGTTAAGTAAAGTTGAAATTGATTTTATTATTGAAAATAATAAGTATCTTAGTTAATTTAAAAATTTTTAAATTTAAAATTATGTTAAAAGAATTTAATAAAATTAAAATTGGATAATTGTCTAAAAGGTGAAGTGAATTTTATTATTACATGGTCTATCATAACTAAATTTATAATCAAAACTTTAATTAATAACACTACTATAACTAACTATAAGTACTAATCTTAAAAAATAATTATTCAAATAAAAAGTCAATCTTTAAAATTAAATAATATAGTTGATAAAATAAAGAAAATAATAATGTAAGTCAAATGTATTTAATTTTGTAGAATAAAAAAGATAATTGATTATGTGTTAAAATTTTAATCTATTGAAATATTATCAAAACTAACAAATATATTATTAAATTAATCTCAAATAATATAAATTATAAAAATCTACTAAAAAACCTTAAATTTAAGTAAACATCATTATACAGATTTTTTTACTTGAAAATTTGCTCAAACTTGCTAGATTTTATTTCAAAATAATACATGGTTCAATAAATATTTTATAAGTTAAGTGATAATTAAAATAATAACTATAACTATCATTTTATTAGTCACAAAGTAAATTAAGAATGAATTAAAAAGAAATTGTGAGCTTGTACCACACCTTTTTGTTGGAACTCAATGACATAAAATAATCATCCAAAAAAGAAATAAAGTGTAAAAATATAAATTACAAAATTTTATATTTTTAAGGAGATGAACTTAAAATAAATTTATAATTAAAATTATATGTCAAAGAATCTAAAGGTTTATCATCATCCTCTTCTAAGTTTATAAAAAGAGGAATTTATGACCAAAAATTATGTATCAATCTTAGTATGATAAAAGCCATTAGTAAGTATTTATAAAGATTTAGATGAAAATAATTTAAATTGTTAATATTTTTTCTTTTTTTTTTGTGACAAAATTTTAAGAGTAATTTTATTCTCTTGTTTAAGAAAGTAAAAATAGATATTAGAAGTAGCTTTTTCTTTTTTTTTTTGAAAAAATAGAAAGAGGAGCTTGGGATTAAGAATTTTTCATCAGATTTAGTATAATGTTGGTCATCAACGAGTATTTATAAAAATTTAAACTAAAATGACATAAATTGCTAATAGTTTTTTTTTTCCTTTTTCAGAAAAAAGAAAATTTGAGAATAATTTGTTTTTTTAACAAAACAAATAGAATAATTTAGATGAAGTTTTTTTTTTTTATTTTTAAGAAAACATCAAAAAAAAATTGGAAGTACTTTTTTCTTTTCTTCCCTTTTACTTTCCTTAATTAGGAGAAGTTGTTTTATAAGCAAGATCGATAAGGTGGCAAAATGAGAGCAATTTAGACTTTTTTCATTTTTGACAATACTAATATATATATATATATATATAGATAAATATAAATTTATGAGTACACATAGGAGCTTATGGAATTTATCTACATTATAATATTTAACAAAAATGTATTGTAACCATTTATATATAGTAAAGTCATATGAATACTATCAGTTTAATGTATCTCATCTGTGAGCTTAAATATTGCATTATTATAAATATACATTTTTAATATCTTTAACACATGATTGAAGTTAACCATGAAAAATATAAATATATATTTAGTTATAGCATGCTAAATTGACAATCTCTATAGTAAAGTTCATTTATAAATCATAAAAAAATTTTTATAACATAGTACTAATACATTGTCATTTTTTTATTAAAAAATAAGATATATTATATAGAATAAAAATAAAATTATCATATAAGAATTTTATCATGTGTTAAATAATAAAAAAAAAGTTCTTGAAGGGGAGTTGAGGAGGAAAAGTGAGAGGAAAGAATCTTGTTGTGAGAAGTATACGTAAAGAAACCACTTGAGTTTGTTGCTCTTGTAACAAGCTGAGTATGGTTAACATTTATACTTTAGTTTGAAGAAGAGTGTTGTAAATATAGTAAGTCAACATATAATTGCATATATATAGTAGGTAGATATAATTACTTGATTATAAGGTTAATCATAAGGCTAATTATAGTATTTGATTCTAAGAGAGATTGATCCTCAATTTGTATACATATAGACATCTCGTATTATGAACAAATATACAATGAAAGAGTTTTTTCTTGCACTTCCTTTGTTATTTTTCAAAAAAAAATTTATTTTGGGAAAAGATAGGTGCACAGAAGGAATGAAGGATTGACATGACATGTGTGGCTTATAATTAAAAAATAAATTTTTCTTTTTTGAAACTTGAAGTTTTGTACTCAAAAACACATAATGTGCAACAAAAATGGTAAAATGTGCAACAAAAATGATAAAATGTATAACAAGATATAAAATGAATTCTTTAATAGCTAGTTCTTCATTGTATGATAGTTGTTATACATCTTAATACCATTGTTGCACATCATAATATCATATGTTTTTAGATAGGAAACTTTAAATTTAAATACATATGTATTTTTAATATGTGAGGCGCACATGTCACATCATTCTATTTGACTATATTCTCTGACCATATAGTTAGACAATTTTATTTTTTACTATTTTCAAGGAATGGATTTATACATATTTAGATATACTCCTAATCATGGCATGTAGGTAAAATTGCATTTATATCTTTTTTGCAGTCAATTTTGATGAAAATTTGTCAATTATATGGATAGAATTTAATTCAACTAATTTAGTAATTCAATTATACCTTAATGTTTAGTTTGTTTGGGATCCTTAAATAAATGGATGTACTGAATTCTTTTTTTAGTGCTAAAATGAATTAAAGTAAATTCTACTTAATTTTCACTTATTTAGACAAAAATAATTAAATTTATCACATTATTGAATTTTAAAATGATAATTCAATTGAATTCTTGTATTTTAAAATTTTTCCTATCAAATAATAAAATTATTAGGATTGAACTCTTTTGATAGAAGTTGACTTTAATAAACCTTTTGCAAAAACTCTTAAATTATTAGCTTAGTCATAGTCATGGTTCCCAAAAACATTGAATTTAAAAAATATTTAATTACTCAAACAAATAACATCTTGAATAAAATGTATATAAATTATTCATTATGATAAAGATAATATAAAAATATATTTTTCTTTCTTGAAAGTATCAATACATTAATATTCTAAAATCTAGAAGTTCTACAAATGATATTCTTTTTAGTTATGAAGCTACCTTTTTAGTAGTCAATTTTGACAAAAATATTCCACAATCTTATTACAAAACAATAAACACTACTAAAACGACATCGAGTAAAAATAAGTCATCCTTACCTTCACCAAAGCATAATGGAATGTAGTTTTTTAATTAGTTAAAAATGATAATTTTGTTTTAAATAAAGAAATGTAGTAATTGAAGAAAAATAATATGAAGAACTTAACAATTTAAAAATATATATATATTTCTTTCATTGGTTATATATATAGTTATAAATTTAAAAATAATAATATTAGTGTTATTAAATCACAAAAACAAAGTTGGCAAACTTTTAGAAATATATATATATATATATATATCCCCTAAGAGAAGAATATAAATTTAAGTATATTAATAAAACTATGATAGTCCCTCTTTTTAAAATATTAGAAATAGATCCCAGTTTAATGATTATTAGTCAAAAGGATATTAAAAATATATATAATTAAAAAAATCATACAAATATAATATTAAATATTATTGCCCAACAAATTCAAGTATTAGAAAATATCATTCCATAACCTTCTAAAAAATTAATAATTACATCTAAATTCTTATTTATACCATTAGAGATACTAATAGAAAATTGAATAACATAAGGTACAAAGTCTTAGGATCTTCTAGAACATATTAAAAAAAATAGAAACCTTAAAAATTAAAAGTGAAGATGAAATTTAAAAAACAAAATTACATGTTTTAAAAAAGGATAATGAAATGGATCATGAAATAGAAAAATTACAACAATAATTTGAAGAAGACTTAACAATAAATAAAAAACATAATAACAAAGAACAATTTCATAAACAAAAATATAAAAGACTTTTATACTAAATCATCATTTCTTAATATAGCTAAAAAAAATAATTTTATCTATTATATGAGTTTTGATGGAAGTAATGTATATGAATGGAACGTAAATGGATTAAGTGAATAGAATATTAATAATGTTTTACAATAAATGAAAATAATGGTAACAATATATCAAGATAGAGAAAACTTAGATAAACCCATCATTAATAATTTACTAGTCAAATTTACTATTATATTAAGAAGATGGTATGATAATTATTTAATAGATAATGAAAGAAAATAAGTATTAAATGCATCTAAACAAGTTGCAAGTCATATACATATTGAAGGAACATTTAATGTGCAAATAAAAACAAAATTAAAAGAAATGCTAATGATACTTTTATTTTATACCATCTATGAACACTTTATTAGAGATTTAAATTGATTCTAACAAAAATCTTTGGAAATAATTTTGAATTTAAGTTGCATATCTATAAAAGACCTTAGATGGTACAAAGATATATTTTTAACCTAAGTTTTTGTTAGGACATATTGTAATTACTCATTTTTATATATAAAAAAAAAGATTCATTATTGGATTATTAAAATTATTTACTAAGAAGGTTAGAATAAGAATTAGAAATTTTTATGATGGGAATATTCTTTATAATTTATTAATATATGGAAAAATTATTACATTTATAAATAATGAAATTTCTTAATTATGTACTAACTTAAAATTAAAAGAAAAAAATGAATTATATATAAGTAGAAAAGAGTTTGAATCATTTGTTCTCAATATGATTATGAAATAAGACTAGTACCTTGGAAGATAAGGAAGGAACAAAAATAAAAATTTTATAAAATTTGAAAAGAAAATGTATAACAACATACCTAACAAATCCTTTTATAAATCTAATAAAACTAATAAGTTTAGAAAAAAAACATGAAAAAAAGCAACTCAAACTAAAAATATATATATATATATATATATATCATTTGCTATATGTGTAGACAATTAGGACCTTGTTTGTAAATTAAAAGAAAAGGTACAAGCCTTAAAAGTAAAAGAAGAAATTAAAAGTAAAATTTTTAGTTTAATTGAAGAAATTTCAAACACATATAGTAAATTAATAAATAAATCTATTGATGGAATATTAGGAATTCTAAAACAATCAACTTCTTATTTAAATAACAATGAAAGCAAAAATGGTATGAGATTATATAATACATATGAATGTGTTATTGTTATTATAAAAATTAAAGAATTGTTTCCAATAGCTTGGGCAGTGATTAAGAGAGAGACTATTGCTACGTGGACTTAGTTTATGAACTTGCTTAAGGTTGATATTTATATGCATTATGGAGATAAATGAGGTCTCATCTTAGACAAGTACCTTATAAGTTGCTATATAACCACTATATTTTTGTTATCTTTGTTGTTACATTATTCTTCTTAATGTTTAGGTTATTGATTTGCATGTTGTGTGAAGCATTCAATTATGAAGTAAATTAAAAGCTTTGCCTTAATTATGAAGTAAATTGAAAGTTCATGACTTAAGTGTGAAATAAATTGAAAGTTACTAATCAATTATAAAGTAAATTGAAAGTAATTTACCTTTAATTATATTTATTGATTTTTGGAATTGTAGGGCATCTTGAAAGCAATAATAGACTATCTACTCAAAACAAAGAACATGTATTGTGCAAGACATATATTTGCTTAATGGTGAAGAATTCATCAAAGGAATGAATTGCACAAACTATTTTGGGAATGTGCAAAGTCTACAAATCTAGCAAATTTTGGTGTAGAACATGCTACAAATGAAACTATCTCCTTATGCTCATCCAAACATGTTGAAGAACCCTTTTGAAAAATGGTGCAGAACATACTTCAAAACTAACTTAAAGTGTGATATTATTGACAACATTTTATGCAAAACATTTAATGAAAGGATTGTGAGGGCTAGAATCAAGTGTACTATATCAATGCTTGAAACGTCAAGTTGATTGTGATGAAAAGATTGAGGACTAATAAAGATGTATACAACAAATGAAAGGATGATCTTGGTTACAAAATTAGAAGGAAACTAAATTGACAAAGAGAAAATAGCTTTGAGTGTGAAGTTTTTTTTTTTTTTTATTAAGTTAATGGGCAAGAAGTTGTTCATAAGGGGGTAAGGTATATGGTTGACCTGCAAAAAAGGAGTTTTTCTTGCAAGGTATAAGATGTTTCAGGGATACTTTGTTACTAAGTCATAGTTGTTATTCTACATAAGGATAAAACACTTATTTATTATTTGTATAGGTGGTATAAGTAGAAGTATTTGGAGTTAATACTTAGTGATGATGAATCCCATTTAAGGGCAACATTATTGGGCTAAAATTGATTTGTGATAATAAAGATGGGTAGGCCAAAAATACAGAGAATCAAAACTAATAATGAGGCATATAGTCACAATGGTAATTGTTTAAGAGAGGTATTATCCTGACTTACAGAAAATGTCATCAAGTAGGTCATAACCAAAAGACTTGCAAAAATGAACCAACTCCACCTCCTCCTCCTAAGATGGCAAGAATAGTAAGTGTTATCATTTTTATTAGTAAATATTTTAATATATTTCATTTTACTCTTGGTGGGTTTTTTTTTTTTCTAATTTATGCAATGTAGCCCAAAAATAGCAAAAAGGTCATTGCCCAAGTTCCCATTTTGAGAGAGGGTCCTACTATAATCTATCATCAACAATTGTTAGATGAAAAGAACTAATGGATAAGAATGGACATTAATAATGTTGATGGATCAGTTTCTACAATAAATTTGATGCATGGTGTTGGTACTTAAGAGTCAAACATCAACAATTGATTCAAGAAGTTCTATTTTAGTTTAAAGACTTTGTTATATGTTTCATTTTGTTTTTATGCTAGGTAGTTAAGGTCTATTCCTATTAAAGAATTTTGTTTTTGTTGGAAGCAATTTGTAACTTGGTATACCAATGATGCAAAATCTATATGACAATAATCTTTTAATCTGAATGCAAATTGCCAGTGTTGCCAAAATGGTTCCATTTTCTTACACCAATTACATTTTGTAATTGTAGCTAATCAAGTTTCAGTGTACACTCAAGATATAATAGATAACTTTATTGCATCAGAAACAAATCTTAAACCTTTCATGAGAAAGTTCAGATTTTACAAAAACCAATGTAAATGTGTACCCTGCAAGCATATTACAATTACAAAAAGGACTTCCAAAACTTTAACCATCTCAAACCAACTTAAACATCTACAAAACAACACACACTTCTTATTTCCACCATGAACAGAACAAAGGTCCCTTTTCCAAAGCTAACATTACCTCTTAACCTATATCTCCCCCTTATTTAGGGACAACAACACTCATGTGAGAACTAGGAAGATCAAAATACACCATGCACACCTTATTTCTTCAATTGTTACATTCTCAGTGATGGTTGCCCTTCCTAATAGTCCTAGAATAATTTGGTGTGTCCTTGGAAAGATATGGGGATCGATCTACTCAAAAAATTCACAAGTTTCTGCTCTTTGTCATGTCAAAAGAGGAAACCAAGCTTGAAGATATTTGCATTTGCTAGGATGAGAGGGTAGAAGTTTAAACAAAACAAATTGCTTAAAAAATTAACATGAGACCATGGTAAGCTTACTAAAAATGAGGCACATGCTTTGGAATGCTAGTTGAGGTTCAAGTCTATCCATGAAGTCTTTGAATTCCATATTTGTTATAATACCAATACTTTATTATTATTATTATTCTTTATTAGCTTTTCTTCTCAATTCTTTGATCCTTTTTCTAAATCAAATTTTATACATCATAACTCAATAAAATTAATTGGTAGGAGGTGTTTTTTTTTTGTTGTGCCATAAAAAAAGAGGTTAAGAGAGGCGTTTGTTAAAAATAAAGAGAAAAGTGAGAAAGTGTTGTGTGCTCTCAAAGAACAAAGAAAATATGATGCGAGAGAAAGTGAAGAATTAAAAGGGCCAATCATGAGGAGAGAGAAAAAAATCTTCCATGTATGCATAAGTTGTTAACTGAATGTCATATTTGGGTCCATGTTAGCAATTAACAACAAATTCCGAAAGAGTAACATTTTTAGATTACATGTAAATTTTATTTAACAAAATTGATTCATATTAGACATTATCTAATCAGCATTTTAAAAATTAAATCGTTACTAGCTTACCTGTAAACTTATCTCACACAATGACATTAAAATAAAAACACCCAAAGAAACATAAATAAAAAATTATTAAAATTAATAAATATTTTGTTGTCTATACATTAAATTAAATATTATATTAATATTATTTAATAAAATTTTATTTATATCATAATTAAATAATATCTATGATTCTCTCCATTATTAAAATGTTATGTAATTATTTTATATTATTTCTTAAATTTGTTATGCATGACTCTATAAATAAGGTCTTTTTGTAAATATTATTGTGTAGTTGATTAATACAATTTTCACATTTATAAATTTTTTTTTATCATTACTTTTGTCTGTAAGTAATAATTGAACAAAATTGAAGATAATAATATCTATTAGTATAAAAAGTTATTCAAAATAAACTAAGCATCATTCACCTCTAATAAGAAATGTGTTTTCTATTTTCAAATTGTTGACCATATGATATGCCAACTTCTCCTTTTCCTCCTTTCGTTCTGCTAGCTTTTGGGAATTTTTTCCCCCAACACAATATTCCCATACGACTGCAAGTATATCATTGCTCGGAATAAACAAAATCTGCCGTGATAGTGCTAGAAGAAAAATCAAAAACTTTAAATAGTTATATTAATTTGTACGAAAAATGAATAATGCTAATCAGTTTATGAGCTCCAACTTAAGCTACGAAGTTTGTAAGCTGTTGTCTTAAAACCCCCTCATCAAGGGGGCCAAGAAGCTTCGTTTAGGTGAAATTGTGTACATGGCAAAATTTGGTTAAGCAAGAACTTGGTGTGTTTTCGACGTTAAAAAATTGCCATTGTGCTTATTCTATTGCAAAGCCAATAGAGTTTTGCACTCATCACCGAAATATTCTCCTTGTCCAGAATCCAACAACCCGATCTTCATCTTCATCTTATGCACGTGTTTATAATGTCTTGTTTTGTTTTGTTTTTTTTTTTTTTCCTTCCCACGGATTTATCATGTTTTTTTTTTTAAGTACAGTCTTGTTAATTATATCTTTGACACAAAAGGTTTTGCTTTCTTTGAAAGCCCTTTTTCTCTTGTAGATTTCTCTCAAATTTCCCCCTATCAAGAGAGAAAAACTTCCTAAACATAATTTTGGGGATAACTAATAAAATTTTAAATATCTAAGAAATATTAGTACGACAAAAGATGATAGGTGATATAAACCGATAGTTGATCTTAATTTTTCTCTATTTTTATAAAAACTGTTTCACAACATTTTCATCATTTTATGAGATAAGTTTTATTAAGGAAATATAAGAGGATAAAAGTACAATGCAGCAGATAAGATTAGCCGTAAGAAAGACTACTATAAGACTGAGATTTATTTGTCTAACAGTACTTTGTTCCACTAAACCATCAGCGATGAAATTGGATGCCATGATAATATGCTTAAAGCATCAATTATAACAGGTACATAAAGACTTAGCAACTCTGCAAAAGAGCCGCTGTCACCTTCCATGGACGTTGATCTTTTCGGTTCAGTCAGGTAAGATTCAATACTTGAATGAGATCCTAAAATGAAGCTCAGATGCTTGTATTCATCTTTTGAGGTGGTAAAGTCTATAGCTATAAGGATTGCCTAACATTTCTGCGCGATTGAAGTCAATAATAAGGGCCAAAAAGCGAGATTATTTGAATTTTAGTTGTGAGGTTTATCTACAAATCTGTCCAAATATATTATTATAAAATCAAGCTGGACGACTGCGCATGGATCATTTTAATATGGACGTGGGTAGATACAGTAGTTTATTAGATAATTCCATATATATCGCGGAAAATGGATGATCGGCGGACAAAACTACTATATATGGTCAAGGTTGGTGACCATTAATTAATATATAGTTGGTTTATTTGTCATGTTTATAGGGCACCGAACCATGGACTATATGATTCATAATCCCACGTTTACCATGTTTTTTCTTTTGGGTTTGAGCCACATTTTTTGTCATTTCTTTTGGTAAAAAACAACTGCAGATTTTAATCATCACAGAATTAATTGAGCAACGTCATATGCATAAGAAGGTATTTGTTTTATAATCTAAACTAACTGTTTTCCAGGCTTCGAAAAGAAAAGGGGGGTTTGTTAAGCTTATGTAATGGTTCCTTCAAGAAGAAGCAATTAAGGTAACGTTTTTGTCATCTAGACTAACAGCTTTTAAGATATAATGGCCCATTAGCTACGTAAAAAGGACGGCTATCCCCGTTGCTATAAATTTTGTATCTTTTATCAGGATTAAAATTTAAAAATTTAAAAATAAATATTTAAATTCTTAGCCACTAAAATATTACTTAAGGTTGTATACTAGTTTCTTCAAGAAAAACTAATTGTAAGCTAAATCTAAGCCAATAATTTTATGAAAAATAAAATGGATCAAAATTTTAGACATTGATTTCAAATCCTTTACAAATGATTTATTCCTTCATAGGAAATGGTTTTTAAAAGCATAGACAGTGACTTCTTGAAGCAGTTTTTTGCAGTTTATTAATTATTCTTGATATATATAGTAAGCCTATGACATTGGTGCGTCAAGTGGCACACTTCTCTACATTTCTTTTTGTTTTTTTTTTTTTTCATTTTTGGGTTCTATTCTTGAATCATTAACTTCTTACCTACTAGCTCTCTTTCAAGGATTCCTTCACATGCCCAATTTATTCAATGTCAACAATTACAAGAAATTGACTAGTCACAAAAAAGATAACAGAAGTATCAATTTAGCCCTTAAATTTCCCAATATTTTTTAAAGTCAATCAATTACAAAAAATTGAAGAATTTCAAAGAAGATGAAGAGGTTCAAAGAGAAGATGAAAATATCTATATTGTATATAATATAGTATTTAAATGACCACATACAATATGGGTGTCCACTAACTTTCTCGAAGTTGCAGGCTCCATAAAAGGATAAATACAATCAAGCTAGAGCAATATCCAGCAATTGAAATGAAACTTTTGGTTCTCATTTCTTTAGGGCCTATGATCCGTGAGGGAATGGTTACGCATTAGTTAATTATATGAATTGGTAAGCTGCAATTCTCCCTTTTTTCCTATTGAACGGTTCAATTATTCAAGAGATGTTTGAATTGTTTTGTTTTAGCATGATGGGTTTTCTTTTGTGGCTCCCTCTCCATCGTTTTTCTTGATATGGATGGTTCTTCGTGATGTAGCTGACTATTGGCTTACAAACTTGCCCACTTCGTATCCAAGTCTTTCTGTGATGCTTAGTAAATATCTTTCTTTTAATGGATTCGTCATAGTTTGTTGCTTCTAAAATTGGCTTCCTTCCGGATTGTTTTCTTGCAAACTACTTTTATCTTGAATCAGCTTCGTATCTTAGGGTTGATTTACATACGTTATGTTTTGGCTCCCATAGAGCCTGATACATGCTCAGGGTATATTTTTGGATCTATACAAAATTTTCATGGTTCTAAATTGATAAATAAAGATATATTTTTGGTCAAATGCATGTGTGCACACGCAATATATAAAAATTGAAGCCCATCAAAAAGTAATACTTATTATTAAACTATATATTGAAAATTTTGAAAATATTTTGCAATAATTTTATTATTTTTTGTATGTTAATTTTAAATAATTTTTATCGTATATATTTAAAAAAATTTAAATTGTATTGAGTGAAAATTTTTTAATATATATATAGAATTAAATATGTAATTTCATAAATTAATATAAAATTAAAAATAAAAAATGCAACCTACTCTCAATCTTTTTTGAGCTCTTAAACAAACTTAATCAATTTTCATAAAATGTTTTCAGTTGCTAACATTTAATTAAGACCTTAAAAATTACTCTTAGAGTAGCATCTATTTTTAAAACCAAGTGCATTACTAGTCTTTTGGGAGACCTTCTCCCTTTCAGCCCATAAGGTGAGAGTGTAGTATCCATCCTTATCACGACACACTATATAAAAGTTTGAAAGCCATAAACTATGTATAAGGAAAGCTTATGACCCAAATATATAAAAAAGCAACATATAATTACAAGCCAGCAGCATCTCTGGTCTCCAAGAGCCCACTCTCTTCAAACTCAGGACCAAGGGGTTCAACAAAACTCCAGCAGACCCCAGTAACGAAACCAGCAAACTCCAGTAAGCCCAAGGGATCTGTAAGCCGATCAACAAAGCCCAAATCCAGTGCCCGGCCAAAAGATGATTTTGCCAACGAATATTTAACAACCATTGTTGGAGCATGCGGAGATGGAACATGGAAAGATGCCATTATCTCTAATGTTTTTCACCAATTTGGGATAATATGGACCTTATAGCTATGACTACAACAGAGATGGTGGGGCCACTGAAGTTGTCAAGTTCTCTATTCTACCGGAGAATGCTAAAATCATTGGTCCTTATGAGTATGCTAACAAGTATATTGATCACAATGAGTTTTATAAAGAGCGAGTATTATTATGAACTCATCCTTGAACTTGAGAGTCCAAATTTTGAGATATTTATATATATATATATATTTAATATTATCAAAATTAATAAAAAGTTGGTGATTTAAAAAAAAATTAAATAAGAAATGTCTACTTAAAATGTTTATTTAATTTTAAAATTTTTTAAATAAATTTTCACAATTTATAATATTTAATATTAATTTATAATTAGTTTGTAATATTTTTTAATATTTTAAAAAATTAAAAGTTTAATGTATAATTAATTCTCTTTTTCGTACTATAAAATTAATTATACTTAATTTATATTTATATATTTTTATTTTTTTTATTTTTTCTTAACTAAATTTCTTAATTTCAAATATTAAATTTTTTACTTGAGGATGTTTTTTTATATTGGTACATATAGTTGATTATATGAATATTATTAATTAAAATTTGAATTATGAATTTTGTCATGATTAGCATGTAAAAATAAAAGTTATTTCACCCTTTAGTCAATAATTAATTTTAATTTTATTAAAATATTTCAACACAATTTTAAATTTAAAAACTCCTAAACTTATTAAGATACTAATCATATTCAATAATCAAATTAATTTTAATTTTATTTAACTATTTTTTCAAATATAAATTAAAATTAATTACTTTAGTTAATTATTATTAGAATTAGAATTTAGAATTTATTATTTTAATATTTCTTATTAGATATCTATAACAAAAAAATACATATACCAAAACCTAGTAACAAGTTGTTAAGGTGTAATAATTCTTATACTACTATTTGAGTATAATAACACTAATAAGAAAAGTATACATAAATAATATAAGTATAAAACCATATTCACTAATCATATAATAAATTAAAATATTTAAATTTTTACATATTAAATTATATTTAACCTTAATCTAATATGTAAATTATAACAAATGAGATCTAACTATTTAAATTTTATTTAAATATTAATTTTTAATTTGTAACGAATTTGTATTAATTTTAATATTTTATCTTAATTATAATTTGTTCATATAATTATTCACAACATCTACTTCAACTTTGACACAACCTTCAAACTTTAATCATTAATAGTATTAATAGAATCATCATGAAATTTCTTGATGGTTTTCCTTGATTAATTTTGACTAATTTCTACTTGACTTTTGAATCTTTAAGAACTTTGCGATTTCATTTTCTACGACATTTTATAATATGCGATATTTAAAGAATACAATGATATTACTATTTCACCACCTCATTTTCTTTATCACATGGAAAAATTAAATTAAGATGGAAAATTAAATTAAGTTATCTTTACTTCTCAATTTAATAAGTCATTAACTCTAAATTTTTTTAAGTTTTTAAATTTATAATTCATTATATCCAAACCTTATAAATTTTATTACTCAATACAATTTTTCTATATTTTATTAATTCAATACCTTATAATTTTAAATTTCAATTTAACTCCTAAATTTTTCTTGATATCTATAGTCTTCTTTTTGTTTTTCTAAATTGTTCTATAATTATCTCTTGTAAATTACATCTCTACTTCTTCCATTTTTTTTCCTTCCTTTTCCTGTCACTCTTGTTTTTAATTTGGTCCCTCAAGTTTTATTAATTGTATTCTGACCCTTAAGAGTTTATTATTTTTTTTATATAGCCCTCAATGTTTATTAGGTTGTTTATGTTTTTGTGATTCTAGCCTTGATTTTTTTTTCTCTTCTCCTCCTCGGTGCCAGCGTTAACTACTGCAACAGCTGAAGATATACCAATGCATCGGTAAGAGAAGGAGGTAGATCGGTGGCTAGGGAATGGAACGATGAAGGTTTCATGTGTTGGTGGTGGCTAGAGAGAGCTCATTCGATGATGGAAGACGGTGGCAAAACCTTCAATTTTTCTTTAGATCTACAACCTTCTAGGCAGTTTTAAAGGGCGCGGAGGCCAATTTTGGGTTTATCGGCATCTGCGCACGTGGCAATGCATGGTGGTGCTTCAGCACGGCAGATAACGGTTCTAATCATAGAAATTGGCAGTCCAGTGACTTCGGTAACTTTCGTGACTTCTATAGTGACTCCGATAACTCCGTGGTGGCTCTAACAAGACATATACATTTTCTCTTGATCCGAATAAAAATACCCACTCTAATATCATCACTGGATCAATTATTGATTTTGAAAATTTCTTTAGTAGTAGCTGCTGGTGGCACCTAGTGGTAATTGGTGGTTGCTATGATCTTATATGATTCTTGAGTATGCTGTTGGCCTCCCTATTCAAATTGGTTTTCATGGTATCTCCAAGATCAAATTGGTTTGGCGACGATGCTCCGACGATAGCTGGCAACGGTTTTAATGACAAAAACCGGCAGTCCGATGACTTTTGTAACTCCGATGACTTCTATGGCAACTTTGTTAACTCTATAGCAGCTTCGACAAAATTTATACGTTTTCTCTCAATCCAAATAAAAATACCTACTTTCATATCACTATTAAAATCCAATAGTCTTAATATTACTGTTAGACAATTATACGGTAATTTTTTATTTTATTATTTTGATAATACACTATACATTAATAAGAGAAATATACACAAATAATATAATTATAAAACTCTACTCACCAACCACATAATAATATGAAATATTCAATTCTTTATATATTAGATTATATCTAATCCTAATATAATATGTAAATTATAACAAATAAGATTCAATTATCAAAATTTTATTTGAATTTTAATTTCTAATTTATAACAAATTTAAATTAATTTCATTAAAAATAAGTATGAATATATAAATATATATATTATAGATGTAGGCTGGTAGTGTCATCAGTCTAGGCCCTTAGGGCAAAAAAACTTTGTCAAGCAATAAAACTTTCGAGATTGAAAAAGGTAGCAACATTAAGGAGATTACTGTTGGTCATGATGTTCTCATTGATTCCCTTACTTTGGGCAAGAGGAAGAGGGGTAAAACAATTGTAAATTTTTGGTTGTTTAATGAAATAGACAAACCTTCATTTACATATTATTTTTTTATTTTTACTCTAAATTATTATTTGCACTATTTTAGACATTTTTATCCCCTAATGTGTCGTCCTCCATGAATGTGGCACCTGTCTAGAAGAGGGTGATGAAAAACCATTAAATTAAGGCTCTCACCGGAGCCCAGGGGCAACACTTACATAAGCCACTGTAATAAGAGCAATGGGATACACGACAACGAGCGAATCTCTTTCCCACCCGAAGCTTTAACTGAACCTCTATACCCGACAGAGGAATGACAGCGGGAATGGACCTTAGCAACCCCCTTCTCCTTCCATTGCAAATACTTATATAGATGGAAATGGTTCCCTTCCTTGAGCAGGAATGCATGAGTTGTTAATCCGTATATGACTCCCCTCACTTCCTCATGTAAGTCAATGTTTCCCCCTCTAGGAGGAGAAATCTCTTTCTCATAACTTCGCAAGCCTACCTGACATTCCCTTCTATCATTCGTTCC